>JADFUC010001249.1:0-253515 GCA_019722365.1 Lithospermum erythrorhizon | reverse complement strand
ATGCAAGCAGGCGGGGATTTAAAGGAGGCCGGAGATCGGGCGGAAGGCCATGAGGCCGGAGCTCACGCCGAGATCGCGCGCTTCACCGTGAAACGGAAACGCAAGAGGGAATTAGTGTGAATTGGCTGGATTTTAACTTTTAGAGAACAGAAATTAAAAAAATAGTTTTATGAAATAATAGACCCGACCGGGATTATATCCAGTATTTTTAATTCATATCCAGATGCGGTCCGGTTATTTATTTTTTATATGTTAAACATCCCGACCGGGATTTATATCCGAAAATCCATGACCGGACCGATTCGCTTTTTTTTTCCTCGATATCCAATAAAGCTGTTCTAGTAATTTGCTCCTCTCCATTATAAAGGAAATCATATGTACGCCTCGGATTGGCCCTAACACTTTGTTAGACGCCAATGCAAAAAATATACGTGTCTTTATTTTTAGCGCTTTTATACCTTGTCTTAGAATTCGCAATTGTCTGCTTGGTAAATACGCTCGCCATTATAACATACTTATAACGATTTAAGATCTAGCAACTACAAAATTGTTGATATAATTGTGGTTTGTGGTTGACTTATTTTAATCAGAAATAGATTGTATAATCCCCGGTCAGCGGTCGAGCGAGTTGATTAGATATGACGTCTACTTTCACATGTGCGAAATAATGATTTCCATGACATCTAAAGTGTTTAGAGATAATATATACACACAATTTTAATTGGGCCTCTACATACAATAAATTAGGTCAAAGATAAATTGCTTATCGACAAGATCGTGCCTGGGTACTTCCGATCTTGTCCCGATCTATCATCGAAGCAACTCATCAAAAAGGGACACGGGTCGTGACCAGAGCCTCCGACCTCATGTCCGATCAATACCCAACTTGCCCAACTTCAAGGTAACAAAAACTTGGAAACGTTGTTTTCCAAGAGGCTTAGTAACTGCTCGACAAGTCGCGACGCGTAGAAACATGAGAGGCAATGATGGTCCCATCATGAATCGCATCTCGAACTAAATGGCAATCCATCTCAATATATTTGGATCGTCACGAAACACCAGACATGAAAGCAGCATAAAGTGCAACCGACTATAAGAGTGCACACCGAACAACATCGCCATAGTTACGGCCCCCAAGACCCATTAGTAACTTTCGTTTACCTGAGCTCACAAGAAGTCATAAATACCGAAATATACTTTACCACCTCGTAAGACAATAAGCACGCCTGGCTTCTCGGGTTTTCCAAGACATTTGGGAACTACCAAATAAAACACTATCCACTCCAAGAATAGATCGACGTGTCAAGGGACAACTAGCCCAATCGGAGCCACACCAACTAGAAAAAGAGTCAAATCGTAGTTACAACATAACAGATGTCCTCACCCGCACTCCTTAGATAACGCACTAATTGCAGCCACATCGCAATGTCTTATTTCTGGCTTACGCAAGAACTCAGATAATATAAGGAACATCATAAGCCAAATTAGTCGTAGGCAAGATAACTAAAGGAGGCTACCCAGAATAATCTCTAATAAGAATTGCGTGCTCATAAGACCGCAAAGAGGAAGCTAATTTGGCGAACCAAAGAACGCGCGCCATTTCGTGCCATAAAAGAGACTTTCTAGAGCCGACACGCCTTTACCTTTCCTCGCTCGCCGAACCTATGAGCTTCATAGACTTCTTCCCCGCAAAACACCGCAAGAAGGCATTAGGAATATCCATTCGGCGCGACACTCCAACTCGAAAGCAATGTAATCACGGAACGCCGAATAGTATATTTAAGCACGGCAAAAGTATCCGAGTAATCAATCCTTCAGCTGATTTGTCGCCAAAGTGCAACCAACTCCGCCTTCAACCGCCTTACACCGCCATCGGATTTATACTTGATCTTATAAACCCACCTACTACCCAAAGCTTTCTTATCGTTAAGCAATTCAACCAAGCTCCATGTGCCATTATTTTCTGTGAGCACTACCTTCGCTTACAAGATCACACCAGCCTCGATCACGCACTGCCGTGATGTGACCGGTGCTCAACCCCGCAGAATCAAGCAGCAAACTACACTAGAAAATATATCATAACTCACAAAGGTCAAAGGATATGGCAAATTAAGATGTAGAGGAGAAAAGCGACACAAGGTGTGACTCGAGCCTGTCAGTTAACATTCAAAACATAATCTTCGGCAGTGTTGTCTGTGAGGCGTCACCACGCTTTTCCCCGCCCTAGCTCCGCCTCCCGTGAGTACAACAGCCTTAAGAAAAGGAGCTGATGCCTCGATGGTGCGCATCTAATCGCCAATTTAAGCAACCCTATCAGTGCCAAGGACAGAATTTACTGGTAGCAGGAGCAAACAGTTCAACCAGGCTCCATCCAACTCGGCGAGTCCCATTACCTCCATGTACTCATCCAACCAAAAAGATACCATCACCATACCACTTTGCTCGGGAGATTAAAATGCAAACACTAGAAAGTCGGTTAACCCGCAGGATTACCAAGTGTTCTGAAATCAGATTCATAAAAAGTAACATCCCGTGAAACAAAGTACTCCCGAGTCTCCAAATCAAACATTTTCCATCCTTTCTTATCTAAAGGATAACCCACAAAGATGCATTTTTACTTCGACTAGCAAATTTATCTTTACGAGACCTCAAATCAAACGATAAATGTTATTATCCAAAGCACTCGCAAATTATCATAATGAATTTATGGGAACCATAGCGATTTAAAGGCAAAGATACGGAGGCACAATTTGATCAAATAACACACCAAGTACATCACCCCTAAAATTCAAGGGGTGTATGTTCGAAGTCAAATATCAAAGCCCGTGCAACATTAAGGATAGCGATATTTTGCTCCACTGGCCCATTCTGCTGGGTACCTAATGCAAGTCTCTCAAACAAAATCCCCGAAAAGAAGATGTATTTTACGGAAATAATCCTCGTCTCATTATCACTACGGATCCAAAGCATATCCAAACCAAACTGACAAGCCAAGCAAAACAATAAATTTAACGAAGACATCACGGACTTCATTATCGGGGATAACAGGACCACCCAAACAGGCCGAGAATGGTCATCGACTAAAGTCAAAAAATATTTAGCACCATTACCCATTTGTGGAGCGACCCCAAATATCGAGCGACAAGTTCAAAACAACGAGTAGCCTTCCTAAAATTATCAAAGAACACATCTCAAGTATGCTTAGCACGATGCCATGTCTCACGGGATTTATTCAAAACAGAAGCACTACTACGAATAAACGACAAAGACTTTAAAGACGGATGACCTAATCTACTATGTCAAAGCTCCATCTCAGGCATCTGAATAGCTAACAGAGATCCCTTCGAATCCACCGGAAGCTCACATAACAAGAGTTCACCCCTCCGCTCACTGGCCTCCAATCACCTTCCTCAGACTCTCGGCCCGAACAAAATACACCAAGTAGTAAAGACAATGTCACAACTCACAACAACGCTAGCTAAGTACCGGTAGGATCGAAATCAAAGTTGGCATCTCAAAGTAAAGTGCTATGTGACATTCCATAATGTCAAAGCGTCGGATAGCACAACATTTTCTCGTCGAAGAGAGCGACAATACTACACTGGGTAAACTATGGGATCAGAATCACCCGCCCCACGTTGGGCTCCCTCAGGTTGTGACTGCCATCAAACCTCGTATAACAGAGTCACCAACGGCTTAGATAACGATAAAAAATGTGACTTTATTTAATAAACAATACAACTCGGCCCATCTGAACCGACTAATAATAACAACCTAAAAATAATAATATAAATACACATAAAAACAATTTATTATACAACTCGAAACAACAATTATTATGCATAAACAAACCCAAATTTAATATAAAAATATGATCAGTTGAGCCTCAAGCCACCATCGCCACTTCCTCGCTGGGTAAGATCTACTCCTGCCAACGATCTCTGGCCATCCCAACAACCTAGGCATAAAACGCCCGCCCATGTGGAAAACACAGTGAAATAACTAAAAAGTCGAGTGAAAAATAAATGCCAAATAAGCAACTCTACCTTATCATACAAATAAAAATAATTTAAATCCCTCACCTATTAAAGACTATATACTCCAAGAAGCTATATTTTATACGTTACTTGCCACAATTTAAATCTTACTTAACGACTTTCCCGATTAACACCGATAAACCCACACGTAATATGTCACAGAATTCCAACAAAGTTATACTCTACCATCAATCACTATCAACTGTATACCATCCGATTCTAATCCCCTCGATGCACATGCCTCAACCAACCAATCTATAACGCCTTATATCAAGATAAAATAACTTAACGCCTTATACCAAAGATAAAGTTCGATAAACAATGGGCCTATACCGAATACGATAAAGTCGAGCAAATGCTTCCATACCACGTATAGCTCGAGCAAACAACGCCTTATACCGACGTATGTTCGATACAAAACGCCTATACCGACGTGATATGCTGAAATCAACGGTAATGATTCCATTTATTGGCGCCTGCCATGACAATTGCTAGAAGAATTCATTTACCACTGGGTTAAACGTGATTATCGAATCTCTAGCTGCTCAACTTTAGTAATGATATTCTCAGCGATAATTTAAGTGCTATGTTTATCATGTATCTTTTACCATTAATCGTTATAATAATAAAATCGTCAATATTATTATACAACTTACTATTATTCTGAGCCTGGGGGCGTCACACACACATACGCTGACGCTGAGTTATATTTCATGTATTTAAATTAAAAGCAGGTTTTATATAATCGGTAAATGTATTTCTCAATTATGCGAATTTACATTTATGTAGAATATCAATAACAAATAGAATCAATTAAATAGTTATTTAATCGTCTGAGTAATTTTAGTATTTATCGAAGAATTTAAAGCATTATCGGAGAGTCAATTTATTATTTAATTAGCTTAATTAAATAGTTCAATCTCACAAGAACTCATTACTGGCCTTAACGAACTAATGTAGTTAACCTGAGTCAAGCCTAATATTTTAAATTTGCTTATCTAGCTTGCTTTTTAATCCTAGCCCATATAAAGAAACTTTAGGGTTTTTCATCATGTTTTGTAAAACTTTTCACCAAAAACCCTAAGAGAGTCGCTTCAATGAAATCTCCTACAATTTCTGGGGTTTTTCCGGGTTTTGTTCATCCTTGCTTACTAGCATAGATTAGTTCTCATTCAACTCCCCTCTCAAAGTGCTGACTAACAGATATCGCTACTTACTGATATTGCCAAATGCGAGCCTCTAAGTGAAGCCAAATTCACGCACTAAGCCAAGTGAATCTTCGCGACCTTTGGGGTTGTCGGACGGGTGATTTAAAATGACGGCCTGGACGACCTAATCTAAAGTGAGTGGCTGCAGTCAACCGGTAGCCTCCACAAAAGCAGTCGTCCGAGCCCATGACGTATTCTAATTTTCAAAACCCTAATCTCGAATTTATTCCTTATTTTGGTTTCCTAAAATTACGGGACTAGTTATATTTCGGTTTTTATTTGACACACATTTTAATCAACTAATTAATTGTAATTAATTATGTGATGACAATTAATTACTTCCTTTTATATTATATCTTTTTAAATTGATTTAAAAGCGATATAACAATTATTGCACAATTTCACTACTTAACGTATTTTGTATTTAATTTAATATTTTTCTATAATATGTGATACTAATAATTATCGTAATAATTATTAATTGACATGTATGATAATTGAGTTTATATTAATTAATTTTTAATATGTAATTGCTACGGATTAATTAATTTGATAATTACAACATGCATTTTCCAATGCCATTTAAAATATTTATTAAGTTCATTATGATTTAATAAAGGTTTACATTTTGTAACGGTGGATTGAAATCTGGGAGGTATATAGATATTTATATTTATTTCGACCTTCCGAATCAGACGCCAGAAACGACCTGGAAATATGGTTTTGCATTTATTTATTTCATCGCTTTACCCACAAGCTCTAACCCTGCCTAAGCATGTTAAGATATAAATATCAGAACAAAGGAAGATATCACATCATTTCACCTGCGGCGATACTGCGGACTCATGATCCGTAAGACAAGACATGCTAATTAGGGATTCATGCTAAGATTTCGAGCAAATACTGTATTGCGCTCTGCGGCCATATCAGATATCTCTGAATGGCATTACTTGTTTTATTTTTCATGTCGCATTTACGCTTGATCATGCTAGTACGCATTTGTGCAAATGAAACAAAGTAATAATAATCTCACCACTAAAATTTAAGCAAAGATCAAGTCAATTTTAAAGTCACAAGAACCAACTACATCAATCGGGCACACCGTGACGGGCGGGCATAACGTTACCTGAGCATACAACGGATCATGTCAGTTGATTTCACCAACGCTGGCTTTCGCGATGATCAATCCGCAACACTTTGGTTTAATCGTACGCTTAACCTGCCGAGATATTAACGCTTGAAAGATCTCGTAAGCAGATGCCAATGCATACGCGAAGCATGTATTTTTACATAATTGGTCGCAACCTACTATTATAAATCGGATTCAAAATGTAGCAGTCATTGAATTGCAGTTTAGAGAAATTATACTAATATATTTCATGGAGATTCAAGATGGGGTGATTTACTTTACAATTTATTCAGAAGTCGCTTTTAGCAATGATAGCTTTCATCGAGTCCTTATTTTATTTACTTATTCTCAGAATTAATACTACTACTATCATACTTCCTAAGAATCCTCGTCATTTCAAAGACTTCAAAAGTGTCAATAACTCGAATTTTACTAGTGGTCTACATTCAGAATCATTCTCAAGCAAAGAGACTGAATACGTGTCGAACAATGCGTTCCCCGCGAACCTAACGATAGTGCCTCCCATCGAAAGTGGATCCCACAAAAAGACAAGCCCGATTGCCAAGTGGATGTCCAATGTCTCATGCCAATATGGAACCTTCTGCTCCAAATTCAATATGAAAGTGTAAGATATGACATATAACGCAACTTGAGTGAATTATTCGAAGTAGCTAAATCCAGTAGATACGACACTGCCTCTGTGTGATGCCAGTTCTGGAACGGACAGCCGCAAGCCCTCATATCATTAAATGATTGCCTGGTCGATCAACTCAACGCCTGGGCACCAAATTGCCTCCAAAGAAATTGGCCGTGATCTCATCTCCAAGTCTCTTCTGCATAAATTCTCAGCCTTTGTCATGAACTTCAATATGCAATGCTTGTTACTCTAAACGAATCGCATAAGCATTTATCACGAGATTTAACCTCCGAAGATTAAACTTATTCTTCAAGCTAGCGGTCCAAACAAGAAGAAATTCACATGCCAGTTTACAGTTACTCAAGTGGTTCAGAGTAATCCCAAGGTCACGGAAAGTGGCGAGCTGGGGATGACGACAAGTACATTATCAAGGAAACCCGGGTCGGCTCACTGCGAAGTTCACAAACGACAGAAATAACGGTCTCATTTAATTCCGCCTCAAATTTTGCTGTGTATTGTATGTTATCAAGCTCAGACAACTTCTAATTCTACTCAGGCGCTAGACACCTGGTCATGTTCTCTATATTGCCGTAATATGGTGAACCCGTCAAGTAGAAGACCGAAAGGTGAAACGGATCTCGCTACAAACGGGCGCCATGTCATGCTGCCCCTCGCAAAGAGATCCATTAGTTTAAATTCTGCCCACGGGCCTCTTGCTTTGAACTTATTCCATGTACCGCACTATGTGAATATTATTTTATTTCTGCTTGAATAATGATGGTTTTTCTATTTTCACGTATCCTGGCGAATTTGTGATCACCAAGTAATGCGTGAAGATTTGTGCACCGCCTCCCTTCAAAAATGGTCTATACGCTTGCATACGACAACGAAATATATAACATAAACTTAAACGAATGTTCTAACGACTTAAAAACCAAAATATCATGGTATCAAGCAGACCAGTCACATTAACGGTGAACCTAATCAAGAAACTCCACTCCGTGAATACTAAGGTTTCATTATGAATCATAATGATACCATTTTCCAAGCAAATGACCAAAATGCCTTTCACCGGCTTAAACGAAATGCAAAGCGATTATCGTGCATCATACAATATGGCCAACGAACACATCCGCAAAGTATGCTATAACTACTTCATTACATTTAGCGATTTACTATTAAAGAGATAATGCTTCTCAGAATCACTTAGCATTACGCAGTCCTTTCTGAGAAATTCAAGGAGTTCCAAAACGGCACAAAACCAATTGAATGAAGACAATAAATATTCTCCTGGCCCGATAGAGCGGAGAATATTTGAGTCACAGTTCAATACTCACCCAGAGCTGCATTGCTTCACAACTCACTCAAAGCAGAACGCCACAAAGATAACGGCGCCCGAAAGGAGAACAACCTTCGATGTTGCCCGATCATGATGAAATTTATCCGATCTACCGCTTAATTTCTGTGATACGCACTTGCCGCCGGCACTTACTTCCAAATGTATGTCCAACCAAGTCACAGATAAGACTCTTACGAATCAGGTTCGGGGATCTATTCCTGTTGTTTTCTAAAGATTCGGGGTCGCTGCCTTATGCTACAGACATTAACAAAAGATAAACTTATATACCAACTGAGAATGCTATTTCATGGTGATATCCAAGGAAAACAATATTACTACTTACCTCAATAGAGAATAAAAATCTCATCGCTGCATCGCGAGTATTCCTTTGAAAAGGAATATTCTGTCTGCAGTGACTGAAGAATTCGCTCATCTCGACGGCCTCGCTCGATGGTCAATATCGATGCATCTAACGGTGCATCTGACACACCACGCACCGAGCCTTCTTTTATGTAAAACCTGGGCTTCATCCACGTGGTGCCCGCGAAATAACCAACCCTGTGATCCAATGTGGATCGCCACGCAACTGCAGCCAATGGAAGTATTCATCATCGGTAGCCGACGGAGCCCAATTTTTACAAAGTTAAGCAACGTAATGTTAAAGGACGCCGACAAATGGCAAATTGCCACGCAACTGGGAGATTTGATTCTATGTACCAAACGGCTCGGGTCCTTTGTTGGATTTACCAAACGTGGGCTCGCCCCATTGAATGTAAATGGGTATTAAACACGATAAAGTTAATTTTAAACGCCAAGCCAAAGTTTTAATTGCAATGAAAAGCGTTTCAAAACAAGTTCACGGAGCGGACTACGACGAAACTTACTCGCCAAGGCTACGCTTAACTATCCGATATCTTAGCTATCAGCCGCATTTCATGACTATGAAATATGGCAAATGGACGTGAAAGACCGCTGAATGGAAATTTAGAGGAAGATGTGTACACGGTACAACCTCCACTTTACATGTCCTAAAGCGACCTATACGTAAGCCGCAAAAGTCCATTTATGGTCTCGAAAGGTGCATCTCAAGTAGCTGAATCTACGCGATTTAATCAATCAAAGAGTTTGGTTTCATCAAGAACGTAAGAAGAATCTTGTCTATGCTAAGGTAAGCTGAGTTATGTATCATTCAGGTCCGTATGTCGACGCATATACTTATCATCGAAACAACGCAGTTACTAAATCACCAAGTGATCGGGTCAGTGCAGCCAACGGCGACTTGCGCCGAAGACAAAGATATACTGGGAATAAAAGATTCACCTGATCGACCAGAGGCTTCACTGATTTCTGCCCAGATTACCATGGAATAAGGTACCGCAGCGTTCAACACGAGTAATTCCAAGAAGTGGCACTTCCCCATTTATACGGAGTTCAACTCTCGCCAGAAAGACAAAGGTCCTACTACTAGCTGGCCGACGAATGGTGACATACCTTATGCTTCTGGCCATAGATCCATCACAGAGTGCTACGTCACAAGACTGCACTCGACAAAGGCTCTTACGCACTAAGCCAGAATCCAAGACAATGCTCAATCCGAAGTAAAGCCACCGATTTACTGCCGCATCTCAAGTATCCGAGAAGAACTAAAGATGCTTTCTCGTATACGCGAGACGGCGAGTTAAGAAATGATGTGGTACACCGACGCCATTAAACCGACACAATCATCGCTCCTACCGTAATGATTTTGTCTCAACGCGGAGTTAAAGACTGAGGAGTTCCAAACGGAGTACCGCCGCCATTCTACCACGCACCGAGTATTAATGGCCTCGCCAGCACATGTCGATAAAGAAGTTCGCGATCAACTCCTGCTGCACGCAAGATCGAGGGACCAGCCGGAGTCGTCAGCGACAATATCGGGGCACAAATAAGCCAAGTGAACCCCCAGCACATCTCAAATCCAAGCACGTACTTTAAAGTATCACCGATTCTAGATATACTGACATAAAGTATGTCAAAGTATATAAAGTAAACAGAGTTGACTGCCGACTTTACTAAACCATCAGTAAAAGATGACAGATGCAATGAACATATGTCTTAGATGTATGTCGCAGCCGTATTAGGTTAAGCTGAGTCCAGATGTATCTATTGTGTTACAAGCGTGAACAAATATTTGAATATTATCAGCTTCTTATATTTTAATATATTTGTTCAAGCAGACTATATGTTCAATTTACATATAATATACATGTAAAGCCAGATCCGATGAAATGAAAGGTTAAATCCTTTAGTTAGTCTATGTTTTCGTAGTGCAATACGAACCCGTTAATTACACCTCTTCAGCCTCAAACATGTGATACCAAGCGCCTGGTCGACGATAGTTGTATGGGGTGCCATCATACGACTAATACGGTAGTTTTTGATTAGCATCAAGATTGATCACGTTAGCCTCGGCAGACCAGATCAATACTCGGTCGCTTGGCCCGCGACCTGGGACTGTATGACCGAAACGAATTCATAAGATATGAGTATCTCGTGTCCTATGACATTTGGTTAGAATTTTAGGTTCACAATTCTTAGACCTACGATATATAACTATCTCTGTTATACAAGCTCAGATTTTGACTACGACTCAAACTGCCCGCTCTTGTTGGGATTATAATCAAGATATTGGGTCACACAAATGTAGTATAAATATTGGGATGCTGAGACGAGGATTTTGGTCCTGGCCCTATATGGCATTCGTGCCTCTCACATTGGTATCGACACATGGACGCCTACAAATGCTATTCGCCTATACTGAGTAAAGAAAGCTGCGCTGCTTTCAATACGACACACTTCTACATAAATTTACGACCAGACGCGATAAAGCGATCAGAAGATAATCGCCTGGGCCGGTAAATAGAGCGCCGGAATCAATTTGCATCGATTCCATTTTATTACGCCTGTCATGAAGATAATCACAGAAGAATTCATTTACCAAATGGCGAATGGCGATTATTTAATCTCAGCTGTCAACTTAGTAATCGTGATATTACTAGCGGGTTCTCATGATAATTTACGTATTATAAGTTTATCACAGATTCACTGTTAATCGTTATAATAATAAAGAATTTCCACAATTATTATTATACAACTTACTATTATCTCGAGCTCAAGGTCACACACATACAAGCCGACAGTTATATTTCATGTATGAAATTAAAGAGAATTATATAATTGAAAAATGTATTTCTCTAATTACAAGGGTTCTACATTTGTATCATCGACAATAAATGTAATCACCAATAGTTATTTAATTGGTTCTAGTAATTTTAGTATTTATCGATAACTCAAAGATTATCGATATCGACTAATAATATTTAATTGCCTTAATTAAATAAATAATCTCATTAAGAACTCATTAATTTAACTAATAGAAGAATTGAATGTTTCTAATATTTTAATCTAAGCTGCTTATCTGTATTGCTTTTAACTCAAATTTATATAAAGTTAGGAACTTGTGGTTTTTCATCATAAGCTTTGTAAAAACTTTTCAATTAAAAAAACCCTAGTACGCCAAATTCCTCAGCACTGGGTTTTTCCTGCTTGCTCATCCTCACACAAAGATGGGACAATGATTCAACCTCCCTGCCACCAACTGTAGATATCATACGATCGATATTACAACAAAGGGAGTTTTATGAAGCCAAATTCACGCTGCGGAATTCAAGCCAAGGATTTTAAGTGAATTTAATTCGCACCTGTTCTCCTGCTCATATAATTCTAATTATATGTTTTTATATGAAATAACGTAGCATTTAATTTTAAAGAGTCTCGAACTAATATCAGATTTATACTCATATATCCATAGTACTTTCTTTCAAGATAAAGTCGATACACAAACGCATTTTATACCGATATAAAAGACGATACACAACCCATACCGATTTATAAAGCTCGATAAACAACGCCTATACCATTTTCCTGAAAGCCGAGTAAAAATGCCTATACCGACGTATAAAACATAAACAACGCCTTATACCGACGTATAAAATGATAAACAACGCCTCATACCGACGAGTAAAATGGAGAACAACGCTTCTTATACCGATTTATAAAATGAGCAACAACGCCTTATACCGACGTATAAAGTTCGATAAACAACGCTTTATGTAGCCACTTCCAACTCCATAACCATCCAAATTTTAGGTCATCTCCTAATACTCAAGCCACCTCTAAAGATACGTATAACTTAGCCATCACCCTCAACAACCATTTTTATCTCTAACAATATTAAAGTTATTACGCCTAAAAATGTTAATAATCAGAATCAATCACAAATCCCTGGCCAAAAAGCCACATAAATCCTAAAACGTCGACAAGGCCACGTAAATACAAAACAAGTAAATTTAAGTCGGGAGTTCAAGCCATCACTTACCTCCAATTAATCTTCACACGTAAATTAATCACAACACGGATCACACAATTAACCACACATATTCATATCACAAGGACATGCATAATTATTCATATAATTATATTACAAAGACATGTACATTCACACATAATTTATTACAAAGACATTTATACTATTCACATAATTATATTACGTTATTAATGCATACTCATTCACACATAATTATATTACAAAGACACGCATATTCATTTAAAGTAAGTACATAAGGTAATACACGTTGGTATAAGTACTCACCGTTCGCACAAGAAATGCTCCCGCCTTAATCGATCCAAAGTTGCCTTTCCCACGCTCCGCCTAATCAAAAAAAAAACACCAAATTACACCAATACTGCTAACAATTTTAACCTCTTATCTAATTAAATTCCTAACTTTTCAACCCATTTTAGTTACAAATTAACAACTTAAGTATAAATTATTAATTATGTTTCGTAGACTATTAAAACGCGAATCTAACTATCTCGAATTTATCCCATAATCGATCAACACCTAACCAAAATATCCAACATTATTAACTAATTCAATCAACCCAAAATATCAACTTTTCCAACTAATCAAACCTGCTCAATAAAATTTCAAATCCTCAGAAATTCGCTTACTACTCGCTAAAATCTAATAAAACTAATTTCAACATATTTCAATCCATACATCAAGTACGATCCCTTCCTATCACCACAATCTAAGTTTAAGTGATAATCTATACCAATTTAAATCCCAAAACTCAAAGTCAACTCCAAATCGCCTTTAAGTCAACTCAACCATAACAACACTTTTCACCCAAATATCGATCATTATCAACTCTAGATTATAATCTAAGTCTAAACAATAATTATATTCAATAATATCTCATAAAATCAAAGTCAACCCAAAATCCCAAAAGCCACCTGTCTCAAAACGTCCGAAATTCCACATTTAACACGATATATCAACTCAAGCACAACTAATTTGTAACCCAAGAATCAATCGAGCAATAAAATTCAAAATATAAAAATAACAAAAGTTAAACTGGGGAGATCTCACAAAATATTCAAAAAGATCGCACCTTTTACTCAAACGATTTAGTGATGATGAAAGTAAACTCTCCCAAAAATTTGAGGCCCAAAAGTCACATTTTACAGAATTAAAGAAAGAAATCAAAGTGTGGCGAGATTTCGCCTGCAAGTAGTAACAAGGGACTTCGTCCTTCGATAGATTTCGGGCCAAATGCTTAATGGGCTAGTCATTGCTCATTTAAGTCATAATAAAACCCATCGCTTAATTCAACTCTGATACTTTCGCTTAACTTATTTAATAATCAACTTCCCAAACATTAACATCGATTTATAAACTCAAATTATTTTACTGCCCAAATAACGCCATTCCATTCAATTAAAACTTTAAAATTGGCAGAAAAACCGAACATACTACCAACCGACCGACTGTGATTTCTTCGACTATTCCACTTCACTTTTTTTTCCCAAGATTTCACCGGTTAACCAAGATAATATTTCAATATTAGTACGGAACGGGTTATTACAGGACAACCAACCTCATCAAACTGGTCAACTAAGCAATCAAGAGTACTAAGGGTACGAATCGCGCACCCATGTAAAAATCCAAGAAAATGGCTTACCCATCTGTCGATCGCTAATGTAGTGGAGATAGGAATTACCAAAGAGCTCAATGTCGACGCGCTTATCAGTCCGCCAAGAACGATCGGGGTCCGCACCCTCCAGGCGAGCACCTGGGCAGCCTCCAAACGCGGGGTTCAACAATATTTACCTTAATTTCTTCAAACCGCCCACCATTCCTGGATACCTGTCTCAGAGCACGTAGTGATATCAGGCTCCTATTCATACAATGAAAATACACAAGAGCTTAAATTATCTCCATAAGTGGTCTTGTGACATCAGTTTCAGATACAAGCACTACCAGAGCCGTCAATCGCTGGCCGTTTGGTCATCAGCGGATCCACCTATCGTTGAAGAGGTTGACGAGAAAAATAAGATAGAGCTTTTATTTTAACCTGCGCCTAAAATACTTTATAAAATAATACGTATGTATTAATTCAAAGGTTTAAAATATTGCAATATATACATAATACTAATTTTACCATACAATAAATTAAATAAAAACATAGTCCGCTATCTTATCAAGATTGTTACTGGGTAGCCTCCCGATCTCTCCGACCTATCACTGTATAACTCATCGAGGATATGGCCGACATATACTCGACTTTCTGTCCTGATCAACACAATCAGCTTTGGATTATCATCACCAATAAAAAGAGGGTCAAGGCTCAAGGCCTAGCAAATTAGCCATCATCGCATGATGAACAAAGTCGACACGGAATAGTAACAATTGAATAGTCAATTATGGATGTCGACTTAGTAACTCCTACCTACTAGTTTATTTTTTCAACGATTGACTTATTATTTTAATCTATCAAAGTCTCTATAACTTGACACTTGTGCAGAAAATATAATGAATCTAATGACTTGGAGGATTTGTGGAAGATTTTAGGCTGAAGCCATCAGCACCTCTATAATTTATTTGATTGAGGTCAAAACAGCCAGAAGTTC
This sequence comes from Lithospermum erythrorhizon, assembly GCA_019722365.1. Lineage (NCBI taxonomy): Eukaryota > Viridiplantae > Streptophyta > Magnoliopsida > Boraginales > Boraginaceae > Lithospermum > Lithospermum erythrorhizon. The sequence goes on along the minus strand of JADFUC010001249.1, from coordinate 238,151 downwards.
ATGTATGTGTCACATATGTTTGATACTGATGCTTCGTTCAATCCCCATGTTATTACGTGAGAGTGTGAGACGATGTTAGAGTTGTTATCAAGCCGAGCGATTTGTTCGTTCGGTTAACCCGTTAGTAAAATAAGGATTGAAATTGACTTGATTTGTAATTTGAACTGATTTGAATTCGTTATCGTGAATCGAATCGAAATTCATTTTGTCGCTCGTTTAATTTGATAACTTTATCCTGTTACTAATTTATTTCAAACAAACTCCTAACTAATAAATATATGCACTTAGTTATCAGTGATTGTTAATCAGTCGGTTGTCCGGTATGTTGACATTGAGATCGAAATTCGCTCTTGTTGTAATTCAAACCGATTAAGGATTGAATTTCATTTTTATTTGATATTTTCAATTCGATTTTATTTTCGAATTGAATTGAATCCATTTCAAGTTCGATTCAATTCGTTAACAACCGTAATCATACCACAACTTCACATTCGATAGATGGCATGAAAAAAACATCTTAAATCCCCTTTTAATCCAATTGTATATGGGCTATTCATAATTGTCCATGACTCCATGAGAGTATTAGTTACATTGGGCATTCACAATGAATCCCAAAATTTCAAACGTTGATAGCCTGCCTCGTACATCATAGTCATTAGCCAGTAACCAGGGTGGAGCCTACTTTGTGAAATTTTGTACTCCCTTCATTCCATTTTGTTGAGAGATTTGATTCCACACAATTTTTTATGCAAATTTAAACGTCTCTCACAAATATTATTTTTTCTCTTTACCATTACTCATTATTTGATCAAAGTAAAAACTATTTATGGAGATTCTATTTTGGGAAAACTTTCCAAACAATTTAGGATGAAGGAAGTATTTTTTTTGTTCACTATGAGTTCTCCATAAATTGATAAAGTACACATTAACATTAGTACAATACTACTGGTACAATAAGCACACTCTAAACAGTGTTAAGTAGGTGTGAAATGAGTATTTTAATCCTCCTATTTGTAAGTATAGTGTTTGAGGAAGTTTCATTATAGGCAAAATAGTCAGTTCCATCATTTTAAACACTGGTTGGGTGTGCTTTTAGTCCCCCTCCTACAATCCGGAGTATAAAAGAAGTCTATTGCTCCTATATGTTTAAAACTAGTTTATTGATATGCGCGTGTCATCCTTATGCAGGTGTCATGTTAATCTTCTGTACTGTCACTCCTTATCTTTACTATGTAAAAATTCAAAAAATACTCCGTAATAACTTATTAAAAAAAATGGTACACTGCAATTTTTGAAGAATTTCAATGAAATATCAATTGTAGATAAGTTTGTGATAAACTTTCAATAAATAGCCAACACATATAATATCAAAAACATAACAATTTAACACTTCAATTAAAAATATATCGTTCTAGAAAAAAAACTTTAAAACCAAATAAATTTCCCTCATATTATTACCAATATATAGCATCTTTTTGATAAATGTTTGATAAATCGAACTTGATATGGATCCAATTCAATTCGAAAAAAAAAAAACTTAAAAACCAAATTAACTTTAAAACCAAATATATAGCATCTTTTGATTGAGACACAAGTGCGTTCTGACAAAGCAGTACTAGATTCTCTAATTACTACATCATCATTATCAAATCAAATCATTTTTCAATTACTCGATTAGAATAAAATAATTTCCTTTTTGATACTATAATCATAACTATATATAATAATTCATCCATAATAAGAACAAGATTCTCTGTGTCAGTGTCTGTGTTTACTGTACACCTAACCCCTCACTCTACCTTTTTACATTGAAAAAATCAAACAATCAATTTCAAACAAGTTAATTTTTGCATCATCACTTATTTCGATACGGTGAGAAAGATAAAGTTAATCAATCTTTATATATAAATATGTGTTTATTTATGTATATGTAGAGAAAGAAAGAAGTAGGAGAGAATTTGGGGCTGTGGGCATTGAGTTATTTGTTTATTTATTGAAGAAAGTAGAAGAATTTATCTGTTTTAGTTGTTGAAATGGGGGATGATAATATTAAGCATCAAGAAAATGATAATAAATCTGTTGCTGGGATTTCTTCTATCATACCTGGATGGTTTTCTGAGATTAGTCCTATGTGGCCTGGTTAGTAATCATCATGTTTTTTGTTGTTATCAAGATTCAATTTTTAATCATATTATTTGGGATTTATGAGTTTAACGGAAAAAATGACCCAACATAGAGTTAAATGTATTTTATAGTCGACTCCATTCACTGGGATAATATGTTTGGTTTGGGAAGAGTCAATTTTTAATCATATTATTTGGGATTTATGAGGTTAACGGAAAAGATGACCCTATATAGTTAACTGTATTTTATGGTCGACCCTATTTAGTTGGATAATACTCAGTTGGTTTGGTTTGGGAAGATTCGATTTTTAATCATATTATTTGGGATTTATGAGGTTAACGGAAAAGACGACCCAATATATAGTTAAATGTATTTTATAATAGATCCCATTTAGTGGGATAATACTCGATTGGTGTGGTTGTGGTTTGGGAAGATTGAATTTTTAGTCATATTATTTGGGATTTATGAGTTTAACGGAAAAGATTTTTATAGTCGACCCCATTTAGTAGGATAATACTCGGTTGATGTGGTTTGGGAAGATTCGATTTTTAGTCATATTATTTGGGATTTATGATGTTAACCGAAAATATGAACCAATATAGAGTTAAATGTATTTTATAGCCGACCTAAATTTAGTGAAATAATACTTGGTTGGTTTAGTTTGGGAAGATTCAATTTTTAATCATATTATTTGGGATTTACGAGGTTAACGGAAAAGATGATCTAATATAGAGTTAAATGTATTTTATAGCCAGTCCCATTTAGTGGGATAATAATCCGTTGGTGTGGTTTGGGAAGATTCAATTTTTAATCATATTATTTGGGATTTATGAGGTTAACGGAAAAGATGACCCAATAAACTTGTTTTATAAATTTAATTTCATTTAACAGATAATACTCGGTTAGTTTGGTTGGGAAGATTCAATTTCATGATTTGAATATCTTTAGCAGAACCTGATATACCCATTTTGGGCTTTATGGAATTCTTCTAAATGGATGAAGTTTGATTGATTTGTATCTAAATGTGTGAATGAGAGTGGGGTTCATAGAAAATCACAACTTCAGCTATGTTACTTCTATTTATCTATTGACTGGTTGAATTCATATTTGTTTTCTAGATTGATTAGTATATGTATAAATTGGGATTAGAGAGATAGGTTCCATAATTAAATTATAGTAGATGTTTATACTGAGTGTTTTGATATGTTGCTATTGTTCTAAGGAGCTAGTCTCCTTAACTTACCAAGCTAAAATATCCCTTGATAATAAACGAATCCGAGTATCTATCGAGTTAGTAATTGACCCGAGTGTAAAGGGAGGCTTTAAACTGTCTTAGTTAGCTTCCTACCTCTTGTTTAACGTGATAAAAATCTATTGAATAATTTAATCTTCTTTTCTGCTGTTTTTGGTTATCCCAGGTTTCTACTACTCCATAGATTTGAAATGTTGAGCTCATTTAAATTGATTAAAATGCTTTTTCACTGACATGGCTTATTATTTACAATCAGTAAATCCTTTGTTAGATATTAGCCTTCTATTCTGCTGCCTTTGATTTTATATAGTATATGCTATATCCGGGCAGGGGCTAGCTTGTTTTGGCTTATGGAAAACAGTTAGTTTTGACTGTATAAAGACATGGCTTATCGATTACAATAATGAGTATTGCATATCATGACTTTCTGTGCTGTTTGCCTTCAGGGATATTTAGTTGCATAACTGAGTGGAACAGAACCTGTATATGTGTGTAAATGTATATGCTCGTGTATAATGACTTGTCAAGATTTGGTTCATGCACCCATATTGTCTCGTTATCTTGAATCTATAATTCGGTTGTTAGGTGAGATATCTGAAATCGTTCCTTTTACATCCAACAGATGATACTCATGTTAACTTTATGTGTTATAGCCTATATGCATGACTGTAGATGCATATGGAAGTCTGTCAGATTTGGTTCTAGTTGAGTATTTTTTTTGTCCAGTTCAGTTGCTCAGTGAATTTTGCTCTAATATTTATTTTGGAATCTCAATAGCTTCTCTTGTTCTTTAATGTTGATAAGCAATTTATGAACTTTCATTGAGCAGGGGAAGCACATTCCTTAAAAGTAGAACAGGTATTGTTTCAAGGAAAATCTGATTACCAGGATGTCGTGGTTTTTCAGGTATTAATATCTTTCATTAGTTGAAAATGTATGACTGTATCCTTATCGATCATGCGGAAACACTATTGTAAAGCCATGATCATAATTGTTGCAGTCGTCGACTTATGGAAAAGTGCTAATTTTGGATGGGGTAATTCAACTCACAGAGAGAGATGAATGTGCTTACCAAGAGATGATATGTCATCTCCCGCTCTGCTCAATTCCTAACCCAAAAAAGGTTTGGCCTCTATTCATCATAGATTCTATGTTACTAATTCAGCTAGTGCTTTTGCTGGTTAATGTTTTTTTGGAGAAGCCTTGGGAATTGTAGAAAGTTATATCCTCGAGCCCCCGTGAATTTCAGAAAGAACTGTTAAATTTTTGGACGTTAACAAGAAAAAGATAGAAAACCATTAAGGAGCTTGGTTTAAGGGATCAGCCAAAAACGTTCAAAACAAACAGTTTGAAGTTTTCCCATTGATTATCTGGAATACTTTCACGCTTCAAATTCAAATGTCTAGATTGATCTTTTCAGGTTTTGGTTATTGGAGGCGGAGATGGTGGGGTCCTGCGTGAGGTTGCCCGTCATTCCTCTGTTGAGCAGATAGATATCTGTGAAATTGATAAAATGGTGGTTGATGTAAGCCTCTTCTCTTTCATCCTCCATCTATTTTTAAATATCTGTTCATGAGATTAATGGAGATCCATCTAGCAGAACCTTTATATTGCTTCCATTTTTTGCTTTTGCCATAACATTGAAGCTGCCTTTAGATGTATTGTTATTATTATTACTTCAAATTAAAGGATATATCTGTTCAGATTTCTTCCTGATCAACTTTTTCTATAGGTCTCTAAACAATTTTTCCCTGATGTCGCTGTTGGGTATGATGATCCACGTGTAAGGCTTCACATTGGTGATGGTATGCTGGCAGATCTTTTGTGATGCTCCATGCTTTACTTTTTCCCTTTCCATCCTCTTTTTATAGTTTGAAATCACATCTCATCGGAATTTAAATCAATGATATAGGAGTTGCATTCGTGAAGAATGCGGCTGAGGGTACTTACGATGCAGTTATCGTGGATTCATCCGACCCTATTGGTATCTTCACATCTGAGTGCTAATTGACATACTTGCACAGACAACTTCATCTCCTTAGTCGTGTTCTTCTTTATTTAGGTCCAGCACAAGAGTTATTCGAGAAACCCTTCTTCGAGACAATAGCAAAAGCTCTACGTCCAGGTGGTGTTGTGTGTACACAGGCTGAAAGCATTTGGCTTCACATGCACATTATTGAAGATATTGTGGCAAACTGCAGACAGATCTTCAAAGGCTCTGTGAATTACGCGTGGACTAGTGTTCCTACATACCCAAGGTCTGGCTCTTCTTATCCTCTCCCATATACTACTATGTGCAATCGTGTGGGGATATCTACGGAAAATTTATTTCCCTCATGCTCTTGTGTAGGAATTTTGCATACTTAATATGACCTATGAATTATGATGTAGTCACAACGTCATCGATTCTTCTAAGCTTCGAGATATAGATTGTTGACATGCGATTTGCTACTCTCTTTTTTTTCAGTGGAGTTATTGGCTTTATGGTCTGCTCTACTGAGGGTCCGGCTGTTGACTTCAAGAACCCTGTAAACCCCATAGACGCTGATGATAGTCAATCGAGACCTTTGAAGTTCTACAACTCCGAGGTGCCATTCTATTCTTGTCGTTCCTACGTTCGCTAATCTCCCTGTTATTCATCATTTCATCACGACATCTCATTTTTTTTTTCTGTTTACAGATGCATTCTGCAGCTTTCTGTTTGCCATCTTTCGCGAAGAAGGTGATAGAATCAAAAGCAAACTAGTTCCTTGTCCTGAGGATGGTAACAGCGACGCCTTTGTATCTCACAATTCTGAGCATGGTAACAAGGACAACGCCGTTGGTACCTTGGAATAAGTAGTTATGAAGTTGAGGATTTAAGTAGATTTATTGTTTGGGAGAAGAATTTTCAGTCATTGGTTTTTATATATCAGACATATACCATCGTTGTTTGCAATCTTCATTTTTGAAGCACTGAACACATTGATGGATTCATTGGCGATCCACTGTTGCTACTGCAACCAGTGGATTTTTGCAATTTTAACCTTTTTTTTTACATTATCAAAACGACGTTATTTTTATTAGCATGATATATATGATACCCATTTCAAAAATTAGCAACTTATTTTTATCAAATTTGAACAAGTGGAACCGGATCGAACTCAAATGGAAGTCGATTCGTCTTAAAATTTCCGAGTACCGTTTTGAAAACTCGACCAGAATTATTCAAAAGTCGAGTACTCACCGAAAGCGGACCCGACTTATGGTTTTAAATATTGCAACATCAATCACTCTCAAGCGACTAAATTTGTTACGCCGCCACTTATTGAGACTAAAATGCAGACTTAATGGTATCATATAGTCCGCAATATTGATTATGCCACTGCCCCATACCTCACCACATCTTCTCGTAAGTCGCCTTGCGGCGCGTATGTGGAGTTGCTCCGCCCTACACTATCGTAGTACTTACCACGTTTAACCGATCTACACTATTGCCTCCCATCGTTAGGTGTCTTTACTTCAGGTCCCAACTCCTACGTAATAATGAATTTGACATGTAGTTAAAAAGGATGGTCTCGATATTAAAATTAACTGATTTTTGATGAATAAAATTTATGATTTTATTATGATATTTAAAAGATTTTATTATGATAATTTAAAATTGGATTCTCAATAGGTAACTTTGTGATAGTATCAAATATGGAGCAAATCTATTCTAGCCCAACTTATGGGTAAGCGAGTTGGATTCCCCATACAATTTTCTACTCCCTCCAATCCATTTTAATTGATGTTTAATTTTTTTTAAATTAAACTTTGATAAATCAATTACTAAATATTCCATATTCTAAAAAATATAAAATTTATATAATCGATTCGCTCTTTAAAAAGATCTTCATACACATTAATTTTTTAAACTTTTTAATAATACATTTAAAGAATAATTAAAGATCAAAGATTTATCTCAACATGTGAGAAAGTCAATTAAAATGAATTGAAGATAATATTTATAACGGTGTATTAAATCATTTTGAACCACAAAAAATTTGTAGAACGGTTCGGTTTTAATCGATAAGCAAGTGCAAAGCTCACTTCATCAAGTTGGATCTGAGATTATCTACCTGATAATACTCATTCCGCTTTCAAAATACAATGGTCATTTATAAATTTTGTTTTTTTTCATAATAGTTTCATTGTTTACAATTTTAATATACGAATGTAGCTTTTGTAGGAAAAACTAACGTTGAACACGTAATAGTCAACAGAGAACTTCAAAGTGAAAATCAAATGAACAAACATCAACCAAGTGCTCGCGAACACAATTTCCTTAAACTAGATTTGCTCCTCCCGTATGTGCTTGTGACTTTAGAAAGAATCGATTCCTGTGATACACGTATAGGAACCGACACCTTTAAGCACTCTAAACAAAGGTTCGAACCGGCAGGCAAAGAGTATCACCAAGCAGTAAAGATTGTCATTTCAAGGTTGCAAAGTAAGTCGCTTTCAAGGGGCGATCACTACCCTTTACTCCAACCTTCACAAAGCCACTTAATTCTCAAGTAAAGAAGTTGGGTGTGTACCACCAAACGCAACTTAACTCCAAAACGAGTTAAAAACCAAAAGTCTCCAACTTTGGGGTGCAAAATATAATTATCATATATCAGGCACATGTAAACTCTCAGCCTGCCGAAGACCTCCAAAGACACCCAAGCGCCCGTCCCTGACTAACAAGCTATTACATCCCAAGCATGAAGTTTCCACACTCGCATTCTCAGATCCTCATCCACTGCTACGAAGTTTTTAGCATTCCTACGGTAACACACATTTACTCATTTAATTAAACGATTAACTATATAAAAGCTTTACTCAAGCTCCATCTATCTTCCAATACAGACATTTCACTACTAAATTTTTGCATTCATTTTCCAACAACATTTACAATATAACTTTTTGGCTACTCAACGAAGTTTTCCTTATAATCTCTTGACAAAACATTTTTTCATCTAAACAATTATTTTATTTCAAACTAAGGTAGTTTCAATATCAATCCGATAGACAGCTGTCACATTCGAATATTGGTCTCATTTGAATTATTCCACGTAAGATTTGTCGTACGAGGAAATTAGGAAGTGAATAAGTGAGTCAATATGCATATTGTTATGATTAATATCCGTTTTGTGGAATGTTTATTTCTTAAGACCCCATGTTTACGTTTATTATCAACTTGACACTTCTCCTTTTTTGCCCTTGGATTTGTATATCCAGCAATCCAGGTCTTTTGCTTTTGGTTTATTTATTTTGGAATGGATTAGGACATGGACATCTATTTATATCTCCATGATCTTAAAGCATTTCTAGTGGTATTATGATTTGGTGATATGTTGTCTCATTAGGGTAATTATATTTGTTTATGTACTACTTCTGTATGATTAGTTTGCTTTGGATAATTTATCGACATTATTATTTATGCAAAGCAAATTAAGACGAAAAACGGTCTAGATTAGATGTACTAGAAATAATTACTTAAGTCAAATCTAACTAATAATAAGATTAAGATTATCCGATCATATTCAAGGATGGAGGCTTCACATGAGGTTTTCAATTTGTCCATTTGTTGTTAAAATAGTTTTAGAAGATCATAATTCAATAAAGTAGACAATCAAATAGACAGATCAAAGGGTCATATAAATCACTAGTGGATATATTAGATTTAATTCCAAAGGGCAAGGACAAAATTTTAACTCGCAGCCGTGTATTAAGAAGTATTATATACTAAGTACAAGCTCTTGGTTGGTTCTTAGATGCAGAGAAGTATCAAGTGAAATTGTGAAAATTACTTTGGGCTCAAACTTAATATGAGTATATTTTATACTTATTTCGCATTGCCTCTTATACTATAAAGATGTTTCTTTACGCTACATCGAACTATCAATTGCTTAGCGAAATGGTCAAGCCCATATACCATCGATCAAGACAAAACGATTATTTTGCCCAACGTCGAACCAAAGATGCTGGCACATTTAAAATATTTTACATAATTGTGATAAAACCTCCATCACTTTCTTCTTTGACACACCCCACCCCAACCCCTACCCTCACCCTTACCCCCTAAACTTCCTTCCTGAACTTTCACCAACCATCATCTCTTTTTATAGGCTTAATGTTATAACAGTATAAAATAAAAGTTATTTTTATTAAAAATTAAAAATATTAACTAATAATAATAAATACAAAAGACAAATATCTTCTGCCAACCTCACCCCCTACGCCATCCTCACCCCTTTACAACAAAATTTCCCCATGAGCATGATCGTCATTTTCTGGCCGAAAACTTCTCATTCAGGTGTCTGACAGACAAGGGAGAGAAAACACCATCGAAATATATATACTGAGTGCGAAGGGTAATATTGTCACAACAATTTCGTTTATCATGAATAAAAATTCTTCTTAAGCATCAGATATAATAAATACTAGGTTTCAATTTCTTATGCAATTGTAATTTTTTTTTTTTTTTTGCAATTTCAATTTCTTATGCAATTGGGTGACGCTTGGGTCAAAGTAAAAGTTTGTATGCCGGGCAGCAGTGATGCGATTTGGTACAATGTTAAGCAGCCAGAGGCTAGTCAACGTTTACGGAATCGGAAAGAGGCTATTATTAAAAGAAGAAATGATGGTGCTCTATTTTAATCCATGTAAAACGCGCCCATATACTCTTGGGCTAAATACGGTGTATTATTTTGTATATATAAATCGATAGTATATGGACTCAGTGACCAATTTAAAATAAACTAAGAAGTCAAGTGACTATATAAAAATTATATAGTGAGCAAAAATACTAATTAGCTCTATTTTAAAGAGTTTCACCCCATATATATTGAAAGTAGGGTTTAAACTCATACCTCCCTGGAAAGAAAACAAAAATATGCATACAAACTGGTCAAAGGATATTATCGAATACCAAAAAAATTATGGTCAACATAAAGAACATTATTGTTGGAATGAGAGCATGGAATTATAAATGAAAAATGAATTGTAGTGTGGACTTGGTATTAAAATAAGAATTTGAAAATCAATTTGATGCTCAGTTGGGAAAGGTCGCCCGAAATTTTATTTGTAAATATTAGATCCATAAATTTATTTTTTTCTTTCTGAGTTTGAGTATCAATAAGACTCCGATCCCTGAGTCACGCTAAGCGAGACATTGAGCTGAATTTCACATTTTATCATTCAAATAAATGAACCTTCTCATTATAGTTATAAATACTCATTTAAATTTTTTTAACTGGTTCAGGTAGCACATTGAAGTAATTCCCTAAATTTTTCTTTATTTGTTGCCCTGGATAATACCTCAAATTTAATGTTATTCTTTTGAATGTTTTGAGTTCAATATATATAAGAAGTTGAAGTAAAGTAAAATTTATCTCAAATAAATGATCATGTAGTCTTATAAGTTGGTAAAATGGTGATCAAAGGGCCACAATTGTATCATTATTGGGAATCAAAGTGTTATATTATTATTATTGGAAACGAAATTGCAATTCTCGCTCACTAACCATTTTGAAAATTAACTTTAACGGGATAGCTACATTTTGGATCATCCAAGTGTGAATAGACTCAAGAAGCCGGAATAACAACAGTGAAGCATGCATGAATTAATTAAGTATGAGACATGCGTTGTCTAATTTGATAGCTAAAATAACGATCGGCATATTTAGATTACTTGATTTTTTATAACTTTTCCAGCTATCATCAAGCAATCTATTAGACTATCTTTTATTTGATCTCCTTTTATTCCTTCTCATGAAATTCCATGGAACAATTGGCCTTGCTCCCGGATTTGTTGGCCGACGAAATCTTGATAGCTAAATTTATACGTAGATTTGAACAATTGATGAATGATGAAGACTATCATTTATATACACATCATGGAGTATTATTTATTTGGCTTTCATAAATGAGATCGGTGGTCAAGCATATTATACTTGAGCTATGCATGTGTCGTTGATCTATAACGAACAAATCGCCAAATTTGGTTCGAGTGAACCGAGCTAAGCTTGTTGATTCAGTCTAAATTGAGTCGAATATCAAGCGAACTTTCAGACTCATCAATCTATATATAATCCAGTATCGTATCAAGGGAGTTAATATTATTTGATTACGCTACAGTAAAACGCAGGATGCGACACGTCAGAATGAAATACTTCCATAAAAAGACAATTACCACACATAGCATTAATAATATTATCATCAAACTCTCAACGCGACCAAATTTAGCAGGCCAGCCATGATCAGAACAGTACTAATTGAAAAACCCAACTAAAACTAAACCGATCAAGTCACGGCCCGACGCCTCTTAAAACATTCCGAATTCTTCCTAAACGATGCTTAGACAACGGTATGTGATCGCTTCCCCGTGATAGTCGACCCACCGATCGACTTCACAAGCACAAGTGAATCGATCGACGAATCCGTCATGAAGCCTCGATGTATCACCTCGAAACAAAACTTAAACGGTAGAACGGGGCGCTTCCTCGGATTTATCGCGTAGCTTTCTCTCTCGATTGCTTCAGGTCATGGATTGTTCGTAATTATATGTAGGTCGCCAAACAAAACGCCCTTCGCATTAAAAAGCGCACTAAACACCTTTAACGCATCAAACAAAAACGACGTGAATCGCCATTTGATTTGAACGCCAAATTAAATTCTGATTAAATGCAAAACCGAATCTCGACCGAAGAAAAAAGTGGGTTCGCACGACTTTTCGAATCAGATTCTGGTGGTCCCCAGGCTCCGCACACACGCACTGCTTCACTTCAAGCTCATTTTCCCCGATTACATTCCCCCACTGCGGCTGCCAGCAGTAGAGTTTTCGCATAAGTAGTCAATCACATTACTGCCCTACTGTGAGCCTTACTTATAAACCGTCACTCTCCACACTCGTCCAACGTGGGTACGACGTGAATTCCAAACTTTATGGTTTGATCCCATCTACGCAAGCTCATCGACACAATAAACGGTGAGGCAAATTTTGGATTCACAATGCTCTAATATTCACTTTATCCAACATCCCCCACATGAATCAAAATTTGTATTCAAACAAAACAATAAAACTAATATCCCCCACAGGATACAAATTTGAAAAGATTTTGACTCGATAATCGGTGATAAAGAACAATTAATCGATTCCCGACAGTGATATGCAGCTACACGGCTCGGGAACCTTCCCCTGTGTACATATGTTTATCTACCAATGCATACGTTGCACGCCGACGCCTGAACCAATCTCGCTTTTTGGTAGCAAATGATGACATACTTCACACATGTCTCGATCTGACTCGTGACGCTTTCTACCATTGCCCCGTTAAAGCCTCTCGACACGCGTCTCTGCTTCATGAAGGCCGCTGCTAAATGCACTCTCCGAGCATTTCTCTCTCTAAAATGCCCCTTACTTTAGCTCACATAGGTGACTCTTCTTCATATTATTTCGAGTAACCCACGCTACTCCCCAAGATCTCATAGAGTCATTAAAAAGCATAGCTTAACCCACTCCTACTGCATCAACAAGCTTCATCTGCAGGGAAATCCCCCACGCACTACCAATACAATATAAGCTGGGCTTGTCCCTGAACCTCGAATTCGATCTCAACAAGTGGTTGTCACTCATTCGTATTTTTCTCAAGGGTTTCAATCCCATTCCTTTACGAATTCCTCAACTTGTTCTTTTCTTAACCCCTGGTTAATGGATCCGCCATGCTATCCTTTTGATCTTACATGATCAACAAAGTGATAACTCCAAATGAGATTACCTTTGTCTAATGGTATTATGTCTCGACTCTTAACGCTGCCTCTAATTTCTTACCATTATATAAGCTGTCAAGGCGTCTCCCGCCGAGTATGTCTCAAGTACTTAAGTACTCGTGATCATAGCTTTCCAATGATCGCTACTCGGATTACTCGTATATCTACTCAATTTGCTTACTGAATAAGCTATATCCGGTCTAGTACACCATCAGAACACGAGATTCCCCAATAACTGGGAGAATACTCAAGTTGAGACACACTTTCCCCTTTTTATTCTTCGCGAGGTATCGATGTTCACATCCACCGGAGTCGTGGACATTCTCCCAAATCGCCTTGGCAAAATTTCCCAAGAATTTTATCGACATAGTTGATCGTTAAATCTAGACCGTTAGAGTTCTCACAATATCGGGACTCTCTAAAAATTACATCTCGCTTGTCCCATGTCCTTCTATGTCAAACTTGAGTTCAACATATCTTTTGGGCGGATTGAAGCCAATATCTTTTTTATCATACTAACAATAAGTACGCTATCCACATACAAGGTAATTACATATCCCTCTCTAGAGGATTTTACATAAACATATTTGTCACACTCATTGATTTTAAATCCACTTGAAAGTACTGCCTTGTCAAACTTTTCATGCCATTTTTTAGGTGCTTGTTTTAGCCCATACAATGTGACAAATCGACAGACTTTCTCTTCTTTACCTGGAACTATAAAACCCTCAGGTTGTTCTATGTAAATTTCTTCTTCTAAATCTCCGTTTAAGAAAGTCAGTTTAGCATCCATTCGATGTACATCTAAATTGGGCGCAGCTGAGGCAATCATGAGGATAATCCTAATGGATGTTATCCTTGTGTCACGGGAGAATAGTACTGCAAATAGTCTAGTCCTTTGCCTATTCCTACAAAATGACTACTACTTTTGTACTTATCTATCGTCCCATCGCCTTTCATTTTCCTCTTTAAAATCCATTTGGATTTTAAAAGCCTTACATCCTCAAGAAGATCCACCAATTCCCAAGCCGTGATTCTCAGAAAATTGAATCAACTTCACTTCAGATAGCTTCCTTCCAAAAATGACCATCGCTTGAACTCGACAAATTCTTCGTAGCTCGAGGTTCACTCACATATACGTTACAAAATCGAACTAAAAAGACTTCTAATATCGTGCCCCTTTACTACGCCGAGGTTCTTCTTCCTCAACTTCCTTACTTCACTATCCATAGTCTCGCATTCCATTACTCACCATCAGTTCACGTGTCCTTGTATGTCGAAGCACCTTCACTAGATTTCACTGAGCATGCTCAAGAACGCGACATTCCGAGACTCTAATATCAGATTTTGTTCACTCGTGAATCATTACCTATTTAACAAAGAACCGATATTTATTACTATTTTGAGCATATCCAATAAAAATTGAATCAACCGTTTAGGTCCAATAGTCACCTGCTTGTGAGGAAATACGACCTTCAAGCAAACACCCCACACTGGGCAAGATGTTTCAGAAATGTACGCTCTACCTTTCGAACAATTCAAACGGGTTTTATCCTCATTTTTACGAGGAATTTGTTCAAGAGGCTAGTCGTCAAGACGCTTCCCCCCACATTCCTCAGTAAGCCCGAACTTATCAACGCGCATTCATCATCTCTTTCAACGATCATTTTTTCGGCAATCCCATTCGATTGGCGAGACCATGGAGGTGTCACTGCGGAACAATACCACGCCGTAACAAACACCAACGCGGCATACTCACCACCTCCGCTACTGCACTACTTTATCTTTTCTCAAGTTGATTTTCAACTTCTTCTTTATAAATTGTACCCTATTTATCGCTTCATTTTTACTTTTCATCAAATATACATAGCAAAAATTTTGTACTATCATCTACAAAGGTGATAAAGTACTCATTTCCACATTCGATCGACCGCTCATATCAATGCACGCCACCGCGAAACGCATCGGTAGGCTTATTATTTCCTAACCACGGTTGGAAATAGCCTTTGCCGCATTTCGCTTCAACACACGTTTTCACACTTGTAATTCTTATCGATAAACTCATTAGTTATGTGATTCAACTTCATCATTCTTCGCAAAGAATTAGAGTTCACATGACCTAACCTACTATGCCATAAATTGTAGTACTCACAAACATGTGCAATATTATTTTATTCATCTTGTTTCAGAATCATTACATTCATTTTGAAAAGACCATTTAACACATAAATTTTCCAACAAACATGCCCGAATTGAAAGTACAACTTTATCGTACTCAATTACAAGTTTAAACCCATTGCTATATAAGTAAAGAACTTATTGGTCAAGGTTCTTCCTAAGTTCGGGGATATGTAACATTCTTCAATGTGACTTCCCCGGTTACCTCGCACTACGCTCCTTCTCCTCAATATCGAGGTCGATTATTCGCTACGTGCGTATCTTCTCACCATTCACAACCGGCTTCAAAGTAGCAATCGATCTTTGACCGAACAAACATGCCTGCGAGCACCGGTATCGATCCACCCTCACTCTCGCTGGTTCGCGGCCCACAAAGCTCACCTCGGGAATCACACCGACAAGTCGATCTCTGCCTCGATTCTTTGGTGACCACATTCGCCATTCTTCCTATCAAGCATTTCTCTTGGCCAAGACACTCGAAGGACTTATGACCACGCTTGTTACAATTGTAACACACCCCATCAAAAGCTCTCAAGGAATTCCTCGGTAGGCCGAACCGCTTTTCTGAAACTGCTTTCCTCAGTGCAAAATCATTCTTCTCTTCCCCTTGAAAGACCTCACACCCACCCACAACATTCACCTTAGACTCCTCAGGAGTCAGACAAACAAATACAATCCCAAATTCTTCCTATCGCCTCTTCTTCTATTCCTCAAGCCAACAGAGCACTGCAGGTAACATGTTCATATCCTTTCGCTTGTGCTTCAAATAGTTCTCAAGCCTATCCAAGCATGGGCGGCAATTGACATCAAGCAGCAAGAACTCGAACATTTCTTACCAAGACCATTCCTCAACTTGTGCTCGTGGACGACAACCTCAAGTTCTCGAACCGATCGGCCCAATCATTTTTTCATCCACCATTTTATAGTCCGTAAATCTTCCCACGAGAAATTTTTGGAACCCGATTCGAGTCTTATACTAACTCAAGCCAAGGCCCCAACATCAAGTTAGTAAATAAGATGTTTTATATACGCTATACAATTATCCGACAAATAAGTCAACAAATAATCATGAATTGCAACACCTGAGTGTCTCGTGGAGTCGACTGCAACTCCACACCATCATTCAACGGTAGGAGGTTCCTCAACCAAGAACCGCTGCAGTTCAAGGCTCGCGAGATGTAACATTGCTCTTCCACCTTTTGGAAATTCTCGACCGAAAACACAGTGAGGCTTCGGGTTGGTCATTTTTCTCTGCATCACCGAACAATCGAGGTCGAGGAGGTAAAGTGACAAAATGGTTGCAAAGGCCTGAGGAATCAAGCCGAGAGACACTAGCACCGAGTAAATCGCACCGAAATAGCGCCCACACCCCAACACATCACCACCGAATTACAACCCGAACAATATTACCATCGCATTGATCATTTTAAGTATCAACATCGATTCCAACAGAAAAGTGTCATGGTAGCCTCCTATCGAATTGCTTTAAGTCAGTAGGAGCTAATCGAAAAAATCGAACTATACAACAAGACTTTGCAAAGCAAATAATACAATACGCATAATGGAAATTACAATGAACAGACATAACGAAAACAAAAAGCGAACGGTGATTAAATTTAAATGATTCGAACAAAACGAAACCCATCAAGTCACGTCCCCACGCTTCCCAAAAAAACAGATTCGACTTTCCTAAATGATGCTGTGGACAACGGTAGACGTGATCGCTTCCCGTGATAAATGACCCACCATCGACTTCACAAGCACAAGTGAATCGACGACGAACCGTCATGGAAATTGACAGACAATTGAGAAAACAAACCAAATGGTAGAACGGGCGCTCTCGGATTTATCACTGTGGTAGCCACAGGCTTTTCTTTCTCGATTTCTGTCTGCTACTGATTGATTGCTCTCGTAATTATATGTAGGTCGCCAAACAAAAACGCCCTCCTGCATTAAGTGTGCACTAAACACCCTTACCCACCAAAAACGCCCTCTCAGATTATGTAACCGCCATTCGATTTTAACGCCAAATTAAATTGATTTCACGTTTCAAATGTGCAAACCGAACTCGACTGAAGCAAAATGCCCGCACGACCCCCCTTTCTGAATCGCATTCGTGTCCGTTGTGTCGCACACACGCATTCTGGCCTACAATTTCCCAGCCTATTTTCCCTGATTAGACTCCCCTCAAGGGCGCTGCAGTAGCTTTTGCATAAAGAGTCAATCACATTACTAAGCGCCAATAGAGCCTTACTTATAAACCGTCACTCTCCCACACTCGCCCAACGCCAGACGACGCGATTTTCCAAACTTTATTGCTGATCCCATCTGCGTTCACGACATACACAAACGGCGCAAACGCCGATTCACAACGCCTAATATTCACTTTATCCAACAAGTAGCGCTACGAAGCCTCGATTTCCCTACCAACACTTTTTTCGGGTCGAATAGCAATGGGCTGTGCTTTGCCTGGCTTACGCGTCAGCTTAAGTATACTACTATTTGCGCTATCGTGATCAACCCGGCGCTTACTCAATTAATCAAGAAAGAATCATTAAGTTTCTCCGTTAAAAAATATTATTAATAAAAACTAAGCTATGAGTCTAATAATAATACATTAATAATAATAATAATAATAATAATATTATCATCAATTCAGAGAGATGCGTATTATTTGTATGCAGGCTTCGAGGAAGATAGAGAATCATACATTATATTTTGAAAAAGAAAAAGAAATTATTAGTTGGCCCGTAATTTTAATTTTGTCCCCTTATTTAATTTATTTTATTTAAAAAGACGTCAGCTTATATTCAGCTTCCTCAGAATAATTGAGCCTGTCACCTGTATAAAAGACCAAGCTTTGTGCTTTGATCACGATCATGGCTATTCAAAAGTTCAATAATTTCTTTTTTTTTAGAAATCATATTTTTACTTGAACTACATACAACATATATCAAAATAATGTGATAAATCCTTTATTTTTTTTTTCATTAAGATAAATTAGAATTATAATGATACTTAAATTCAAAATGAAATTTTAATATGGAGTATAAAAAATGAAGGCCTAAACCCGTAATAAATAGTTCTGTCTTATATTTAAAAGTATACTATATCGTCACTTGAATATTATACCAAATCTATATCATTAATAAAATTTCATAAAAAATGATTGTTAGAAACCGACAAAGAGTGTATCGCGAGGCTAGATGTGCTTTGATATTTAAAATTCGGTCCTTAAATTGACATTTGACACCGCTTTTGTTCCTTGTGGACTAATCATTTCCCAACATCTATCCTCTTAGATATAGGCATTTTATGTAATATTACTACAATATCTTTTGTTCCTTGTGACTAATCATTTCCCAACATCTATCCTCTTATAGTCCTTTTATGAAATATTATTATTACAAGTATGAGGCTTTCCTTATCCATAGTGCACCTAGATAGTAATTTAAGAACGAAATGTATTGAGGAACATGGACACCTTGGAAAATGAATCATGCTACTAAATGATTTCACATTTACAGGATAATATAGTTTATAAAAGAATAGCAAATTATTATAAGGTGATTAAGTTGTTGGAGTAGGTGACTTTATGATCGTAAGATCATAAATTTAATTTCTCCTACTATACTTTCTTAATCGACTATGTCAGTCAATCCGAGATTTACTCTCTAGAGTAGGAAGTTGTTTTGTATCAGTTAATATGATTGCTGTTCATGCCGGTGTAATAAAAATATTCACATGATTTCTAACGTAGATTTGAAGCTCTACCAATAAATTACCAACCATATCCGATAATATCCAGTAATGTAACATTGGGGAGGAGGTTGGTTAGGTTAAATTCAAAAGGCAACAACAAGAAAATTAGTTTTAAATTAAACTTTGGCAAATTATAAAATTTGCGAACAACTCAATGACCAAACTTCTTCCAAAGATCAATCTAAAATCGATCTGAAAGATTGGCATATCAATTATCCATGCCTAATAACAACTAAGGACATTTACTTTATAAGCCTAATTTAAATAATACCACACTATTATAAATGATAAATTATATGTGTCTCTTCCTCTTTGTGTATAACATCGTCACTCCTTTTAGTAGCATCCACTAATTGAAAAATAAGTCGAAAACCATATTTCGATCTTGACTTTTTCAGGACGTCGCTAATAACTAACGAATAAAAATTTCCTTTCCTTCAATGGATCTTGTTTCAATAAGAACTTGATTAGTCGATCCATCTATACATATTGCTTCTAATGTTGTATCGCGAGTTACTACACATATTGCATGACGTAAAACGGATATATAGTAGATTTTCTTATTTCTTTTGTTTAATACTTTTCACAGCTCTATAGATAATCCAATAAGTCAATGATTTTTTTTACGTATTTCATAATACGTTTAACCAATATGTTAACTAATCGATTACGATAAATTGGATCAGATTCTCCTTATCAAATTTGATTTTCTTTTTTGTATAAATGACTTGTAATCATAATCAACTGTAGTATAAAAAATGGAATCTTTCTTGATATGATGCCAACTTTCTTTGATTTTTTTTTAACGGGAGACCCGCAATGCTATTGTTAGAGTGTGGACTGTTAACAGGGAATTGAACTCATGACCTCACGATCACGAGCTCACATCTCCACCAACTTGACCATCCTTACGAAACAACTTTCTATGATTTGAATATTAATTTTGACAACATTCCCTTAAATATTTATTTTTGAAACATTCCTAAACTTAATTTATTTTTTAAAGAAATAAAAAAATGTGACATTAATTAGGTGTAGTTATGTTATGATCCATCCTTATCCTCTCCCTTTTTACACGTTTCTTTCCGCCAAATATCTCATCTTCCTTCAAAAAAATACACGTTGTACCCTATGCTTCCTCCACTTGTACATTACACTCTCCATAAATACCCTATGCTTCTCCAATTGTACCCAACTCTCTCTCTCTAGAAAAAACCTGAAAATTCAGTTCATCTCACTGAACAAATTTATACATTCATATATATATATATAATAATAATAATACGGAGTAATATTTATATAAGTGGAGTTTATATATATTTATTTATTAATTTATTATTACGTAGCTTTTTTTGTTGTGGTGGTTGCTGACTTCAGCGGCGATTTTGACTTTTTTTCCGGCGGAATTGAGTATTTTTTTTATTCAGAAAACTGTGATTCGAGTTGAATTTGGAGAATTTTGCATAATTTGTGAGTTTTTTTTTTCATTTTTTGGTGTTTTGAGGAATTTTAGCTTAATTTACATCCAAAATGGAAATGTTACTCCCTCAAATTCAGTTTAATTGAATTTTAAGGTTTTATTTTAATTAACGTTTTCGATTTCGTTATGAAATTTGATCATAAATTACCTTTTTTTTTATCATTAATTCAAACATTTTTTTTTAACTTTTGATATATTTTTTGAAGTTTGACTGATTATTTAATGTTTTGAATTTTCGAATTTTATGCAGGTGAGTTAAATATTGACTACAAAATCATCATTTGGAGAAGCTTTCATTGATAATTTGTAATTATTTACTTTTTTGTTTAGATTTTCTTTTCTGTATATTTACTTTTTTTAGTATTGGAGTTTGTTTTTGCTGGTTAGGGATGATTATTGAGCTTTAAAGTTGATTAATTTGTGTTTATGCTTTTAGTGTATGTTGATTGGTTGACTTGTTAATGGTGTTTGGGTACTTGTAAAAGGTGTTGAAATTGGAATATTGGACTTGTTATATTTGGCTAAAATGTATTCTTTTTGTGATAAAAATGTATTTTTTTTATTAAAAAAACATTTTTTTGATAAAAAAATGTAGTTTTTTGTGATAAAAATGTGTTATTTTGTGATGATGGAGTGAAATGGTTGTTGGTATGCTTGCGGGCGAGTTTGAAATGTGTTCATCTAACATTTTAGAAAAGAATGATGAATGTGGTTTTTGGGAAGAAATGGAAATTTTGAATAATTTTGATACCTTAGAAGGAAGATAAAATATGATTTGCTATAAGAAGTTAATCAGAAAGAGGAAAGTAGATGGCTTGAAGGTTTTTCATTAAATTTGTTATGTAAAGGATAATTAGGAACATAGGATATAATTGAAGAGACCAACTATAATTAACGAGTCTATGCTGAAGATATAGTGTATTACTGATGTTTGAGGCCGGATGTGAACTCATGTATGATTGTTGTAGTCTAATGCTACGTGCATGTCTTGTGTGGAGATTATAAGATTTATAGTGAATCTATATATTGTTGATTGGAGATTATGAAGTATCCTAGTGTCAATGAATTAGCTTTATTGTTCCATCCGTTGGTTGGCATCATTTATAGAGAAAAGCAGACGTCTTTAGTTATTATGGTTTGGATGTTTGAGACTGAGAAGTGCTTCAGAATAGCTGGTTAACCTTTTAGGCAGTTCCTCACCAAACACTTCCCATCGCCTTCCCTCCCATAGATACTTGTTGAATAGTACCCACCTTTCATATTTTAGAGGTTGTAGAAAGAAGTTGGCTTTAACTGTGACGAAGTTTCCATTTGCTCAAGGCTCTTCTACTTGCATAGACCTATGATTACTGTGTCATTTTTATGTTAGTTCATTTTCAGTATCAAACAACCAGTATGAATGTGATCTATCTGTGAAAAGAGAACATGATTATGAATCATCGACATTTGAATATGAGCTCTGTCCTTGTTGAAGTCATGTTTATTAATACTGACCTGTGCAAGCTCAGTGCTGAACCCTGCTAGTTTGTCTCCGTACCAATGTTAATTACCCTTTGATGTAATCTGCCTTCAATAGAAGTCTGATGTCATGTAATTGTCTCCCACTGTAGTACACTAGCACTGCCTGTTGTTAATTAAACTTGGTCATTATGTTTTTCTATTGTTTATAATGTGGCCATAATTCCTCATTTTTTATTGGTTACGATATATTATGGTCATTTTTGTAGATTAGGATAACCACAACTTATCAGTGTGTAAACTGGGTGGAAATAAAGTATGTCTGCCTTTATTACATATTCAAATGCCCCGTGTACATATACTTATAAGCGGTGGCACAGAGTCGACCACTTCTGCACGTCCTTCACTCGTTATACCGTGTCTTCTTCACCTCGCAGCTTATACAGTTCTACCCTTCCCTATTGTTGCCTTCAAATATTATTCTTTGTTGTCTTGCATGCACAAATTGTTGATGTGATTTCTATGTAGCCCCTTGTAGAAGATGCTGAGGTGTACTGTACTCATACGTCAAATGTTATCTCTAATGCTATGTGCATGTCTTGTGTGGCATAAGGTTCAGGATGTGTGAGTTTGGTTCTTTTTCAGGTGTTGAAGCTAAAACCTTGTCTGAAAGTTGGTGTTGAAGCTAAAACCTTGTCTGAAAGTTGGTTTCCTCTATTCCGAATAATTTATTACGAGCCATGGCATCAAGATCGTGTGTAAACTTACTGGATTTAGCTGCTGAACTACCAGATATCCCTGAGACCCCAATATCACTTCCCCGAGTGATGACTGTTTCTGGAATCATATCTGATGGTTCTGCTAGCAATGATGGAGACACAGATAGTGCATCATCTATAATTCGGGAACGAAAAATTCTAGTGGCAAATATGTTACCTTTGAATGCTCAAAAGGATTCTGTGACAGGGAAATGGTGCTTTAGTTTGGATAAAGATTCACTTCTGCTGCAGCTTAAAGATGGGTTTTCACCTGACACTGAGGTTATCTATGTTGGTTCTCTCAAGGTGGAGATAGAACCAAGTGAACAGGATGATATTTCCCAGAGGCTGATGGATGAGCATAATTGCTTGCCAACCTTTATACCTCAGGATATGTATACAAAATTTTACCACGGTTTCTGTAAGAAGCAACTCTGGCCTCTTTTTCACTACATGCTACCCATGTTCCCCGATCATGGTGATCGTTTTGACCGTCAGCTGTTTCAAGCATATGTTTCTGCTAATAAAATATTTGCAGATAGGGTGATGGAAGTGGCTAATCCAGAGGATGATTATATCTGGATTCAAGATTATCACTTGATGATTCTTCCTACCTTTTTGAGGAAACGCTATCATCGAGTTAAGCTTGGATTCTTTCTGCACAGCCCGTTTCCTTCATCTGAAATATACCGAACTCTGCCTGTTAGATCTGAGATTCTGAAAGGCTTATTGAATTGTGATCTCATTGGTTTCCAAACTTTTGATTATGCTCGTCACTTTCTGTCGTGCTGCAGTAGAATGTTAGGCCTAGATTATGAATCTAAAAGAGGGCATATTGGACTTGATTATTATGGACGTACAGTGTTTATAAAAATTTTGCCGGCAGGTATCCATTTAGGTAGACTTGAATCCGTTCTCAACCTGCAGTCTACTTTTGAAAAAGTAAAAGAAATCAGGGAAAAATTTCAGGGGCAAAAAATTATTCTGGGTGTTGATGACATGGACATATTCAAGGGCATCAGTCTGAAATTTCTTGCCTTTGAGCATCTCCTGGAGTTTCATCCCCAAACTCAAGGGAAAGTAGTATTAATTCAAATAATCAACCCTGCAAGGAGTTCAGGAAAAGATGTCCAGGAAGCTATCAGAGAGACATATTCAGCAGCCAAAAAGATTAATAAGACTTATGGTTACCCAGGTTACGAACCCGTGGTTCTAATTGACCGTCATGTTGCTCGCTATGAGAAGTCTGCATACTATGCTATGGCCGACTGTTGTATTGTAAATGCAGTGAGGGATGGGATGAATTTGGTCCCATACAAATACATAGTGTGCAGGCAGGGCTCTCCAGGCATTATTCAAGCTATGGGCGCAGATGAATATTCTCCACGGACTAGCATGCTTGTGGTTTCTGAGTTCATAGGATGTTCTCCATCATTAAGTGGTGCAATCAGGGTGAATCCATGGGATACGGAATCTGTAGCTGAGGCAATGACTGTAGCAATCTATATGTCCGAGTCAGAGAAGCAGCTCCGCCATGAGAAACACTATCGTTACGTTAGTTCTCATCATGTAGGTTATTGGGCCCGAAGCTTCATGCAGGATCTTGAGAGAGCATCAAAAGATCACTATAATAACCGTTGCTGGGGTATCGGCCTTGGTCTCAACTTCAGGGTCATTGCACTTTCTCCAAGTTTCAGGAAGCTATCTGTGGATTACATCGCCTCATCATACAAAAGAACAAGTAGAAGGGCAATATTTTTGGACTATGATGGTACTATCATACCACAGAATTCTATAATAAAAAGTCCCAGCCCCGAGGTTATCAAGCTACTAAATTCTCTTTGTAGTGATCCAAAGAATACAATATTTATTGTTAGTGGAAGGGCTCGGACCTCACTGGATGAATGGTTTTCCCCTTGTGAGAGGCTTGGGTTGGCTGCAGAACATGGATATTTCATAAGGTATGGATTATGGCATCAGCTCTTAATAATTATTACTCCCTCAATATCAATTTTAACTCTTAGTTTTTTTTCCAACAAATAAGTTCACCTTCCTTTGAAGCAGTAATCCATCCATATAACGCAGTTTTTATCAAAGGAGTCTTACTATTAGATACTCCGAACCAACACTTGTATTTTAATTAGGCTGTCAAACATCCAATTGTTATGGAGGTAGTATTATTGTGCTAGTTTTAACTTCATGTTGGTTTTGGATATATTCCACAATGATCTTTCCTTGATTCAGGTGGAAGAAAGACTCTGATTGGAAATCGTTGACTGCTGATCACGATTGGAAGCAGGTTGTGGAACCTGTGATGAAACTTTATACCGAGGCAACTGATGGGTCCTCTATAGAATCTAAAGAGAGTGCACTTGTTTGGCATTTTCAAGACGCGGATCCTGATTTTGGATCGTGTCAGTCGAAGGAATTGTTGGATCATTTAGAAAATGTACTAGCCAATGAACCTGCAGTAGTTAAAAGGGGTCAGCACATTGTAGAGGTCAAGCCACAGGTAATTGTTACACGCATGATTCCTCTTTATTACACACATGCACAAGACAAGTATGGTAACATATATGTGAGAACTGCTTCTATGTAAAACTCACTGGTCAACTGTTATTTGCAGGGAGTGACTAAAGGTTCAGTTGCTGAGAAAGTTCTATCTTCATTGATGAATAGTGGGTCTTCACCAGATTTCGTGATGTGCATTGGGGATGACAGATCCGATGAAGACATGTTTGAGAGCATAACGAGTATTGTCTCTTCTCCATCGCTACCCTCAGCACCAGAGATATTTGCTTGCACGGTTGGCCAAAAGCCAAGCAAAGCCAAATATTACCTTGATGATACTACTGATGTTCTGAGATTGCTTCGAGGCCTTGCTATTGCCTCCACCCCAAAGCCTTGGCATACGACGCCATTCCAGGTTGCTTTCGATGGTGCTTATTGACCATGAAAACATACATGAAAAAGATGAACTGCATGTATAGTTATTTGGTTTTTCGGTTTAATTTACTAGACAAGAGTTCTTTCCACAACTAAGTGTGATGTGTGTACCTAGATCATAGCCCTAAACTTCTTGTAAAACTCATCTAGCTTTCTGGTGAGGGTTGACACTGATTTGTTGGGATAATAGCATCTAGGAGGCATGAAATTTACTACCCTGTTGAGTTTCTGTAGGTACTCTTTCTGAAATTTGTATAGATATATTTTCTTTAATTTCATCAGTTTCAGTTCACATCCCTTTTGTTGGACTCGGACTAAGCTTCTTTGCAATTATTATTACTTCAATTTCTAACTTCTAATCTCAATCATTGAAATTTCAATTATAAACATCGGTTTGAAAGATGGTAGTTTTATAATATATCAATTCTTTTCATAATTTATTGAACTTGAGAGAATTGAAACTCCTCTTTTGCGACCGCCTTATGATTATTGTCAAATTAATTGCTGCATTATAGCTAGACTCAGCAACTTGACATCATGATCCTCTATGGCTCTATGAAGGTACAATTGTGGGCTTGTAGTCACTGGCCAGAGTAGTGCCTCTGTAATTCCCTGTGCCAAATGGTTAAAAGGATGTTTTCGATTTGGTTCGATCGGTTTTTTTTGTTTTTTTGGTGAAATCGATTATATCGATTTAACACACAAACCATTTTATCAATCTATCTTACTGACGTCGGGTTTTACGCTTAATCGTTTCTGCTTCTATTGGCTGGGCTTATTAACAACAAAGATAATATAAAAGCTATGTTTAAAATTAAAATAAAATACACATACCAACCACATAAACCAAATCGCACAACATAATCAGACATAGTTGTTCCAGCACGTTTACTAACATATTACCAATGTATTTCGTATTCAAACAAGCCAGACAAAATATATACCTCCAAAACATATTAGTAACATACGCCAAGACATTCTCCGCATTCACATTTCAAATTAAAACACAAGATAATACTTTCAAATTAAAATAGTGTCAAACATGCCACTAAACAAATTGCGATCATGGCCGCTTGTAGAATTATTGTTTCGTCAAGATTCAAGTTGTAAAGAGATTTTGTAGTCATTGTGATTATTGCGTATTCTGTATTCAATTAATTAGGTTATCACTTATCATTTTGGACTTTGGACGTTGTGTTTTAAGTTATACTTTAGACTTTGGATTAGATATTTAGGTATTTGGACTTAAAATTATTAAGTATTTAAGTATAGTAATATTTTTTAAAGCATAAAATTAAATGTAAATTTTAAAAATATCATAATATAAATATTTTAAAACAAAATATATATATATTCGCTCTCGTTCGTTTATGATAAAACCAAACCTATAAATTTTGTCGGTATAATTTTTTTTACCATTTCTGCTCTAAGATCAATTTTTCCCAACCAAATTCCAGAAAATCTCTTGCCGTATTTGGCCTGGGCTTTCTTTTTTTTCTGCTTTTAATTTGTACCGATAACATCCCCACTAATGGAGTAATCCGTATTCGCTTCAAAAATAATTTGATATTCGCTCTCGAACTCGATACAGAAAGCCAGACGTTGTAAAATTCAAGTATCATATTTATTGATAAATAAAATAAAAATACCGAGTGAATTCATCACCTAATTAAAAAAATAGAGAAGCTATAGAAACTAAAATACATGCAACATACATATTCATCATTTCATCACTCAGAGTAATATACTTTATATTATTCTACGATCATTGCTTCATGTTTGTTGAATTATTTTCAGATCCATATACATTATTTTGATTATTAAGATCCATAACAAAGAACCCAATTTTCTTTTTTCAAGAAAATAGCAGTACAAGCTGGATCTAATAGAGATATCTCGGAGTTTCAAATCCGACCCAATAATGAATCCCTTTTCCGCTGGCACACGCCTCAGGTTTGTGTACATTTATGCTTCATTTGTCCCAAAAAGATTATCCAGTTTTGAATTTTTTATATTTTTAAATTGGGTATTTTTATATATATGTTGTATAATAGCCTTTCGGTTTTTTTTTATTTGTCGCTCTAAATTATACGTATATGACAAGAAAAATAAAATTACTTAAAATTATATCGGTAATACAGAATGAGAAGTATTCAACTATTTCATTTATTTACCGATAATTACAAGTAAAGAAAGATATCGGAATGAAAAGATAATTTTACGTTAACGACAAATATTTCAAAACAAAAATTTAAGATATAACCAGAAGTAAAAAAAGGAGGGAGTATTGTATTTGGTGAAAAATATGTTAAAGATAGTATTTTTATAGTGATAGTTTTGAATTTTAACAAGTGATAGTTTTGAATTTTGATAGTTGAATATTTGAATTTTGAACTAGGGTATTTTTATGTGTGTTGTATAATACAGTATTTGGTGAAAAATATAAGGATAATATTTTTAACATGTTTCACTACTCACATGGTAGTTTTGATTTAAAGGTGATAGTTTTGATTTGAATATATATGTTGTATAATACTGTATTTAATGAAAAGTATGTTAAAGATAGGATTACATGTTTTACTATTAACATGATAGTTTTGATCTATTTAGTAGAAAATGGTGACGTGACCGTGTGACTTTTGGAAACAAGATATTTGGATCACCTATTTGACAAGAAATGTTTACTCAAGCTCTTTTAATATAATGTGTGATCATAATGGATGTCGTTTCTGCAAGTATCTGGCTGCCCTGCATTCCAGTTTAGGCGGTAGAGGTGTTTGAGTAGTTATTAAGATCACTCAAGTTGGTCCATGAGGACTACAGAGTACTTTCTAAACGGGGGTTGGTGTCGAAAGCTTAAATCTGAATTTCGCTTCTTGATGAGAAACATTTTGTTTGTTTCCTTCTACATCTTTTTAAAAAAAAATATGCAGGGATATGATACGGGCCATTCGTGCTTGCAAAACTGCTGCTGAGGAACGAGGTGTTATTAGGAAGGAGTGTGCCGCTATTCGTGCTTCCATAAGCGAGAATGATCAAGACTATATGCACCGTAACCTGGCAAAACTTATGTTCATTCACATGCTTGGCTACCCCACTCATTTCGGTCAAATGGAATGCCTTAAGTTGATTGCGTCTCCTGGATTTCCAGAGAAAAGAATCGGGTACCTTGGCCTTATGCTGCTTCTTGATGAAAAACAGGAAGTTCTGATGTTGGTTACGAATTCCATAAAACAGTATCCTTTCAAATATTAATTTTAGTGGCTTAAAACCCTTTTATGTCAACAATTGTAAACTTTGGTGAATAATACTCAAAATTGGTTGTTCACTTTAATTCAGCCGTTTTCAACCTTGTTAACTAAGGGAGAAGTAGACATGCTTCTTTCAATCCTTAACCTCCACCCAGAGATCTTAATCACACAAATCAATATATTGTTGGTCTTGCACTTTGTGCATTAGGCAACATCTGCTCTGCTGAAATGGCCCGTGACCTTTCTCCAGAAGTTGAACGGCTTCTGCAATTCAGAGACCCAAATATTCGGAAGAAAGTCAGTTTTTACTTCTTTTACCTTGTTAGAAAAAGAAGAGTTGTGACAGATGCATACTTTATGAATCACAATTTGAATCTGTTATGTATAGATAGCAGACCTAATGTCCCATCTAACATGATTGTCGAACTTTTGATGCTATTCTTTAATCTCATGATTCAAAAATACTGACATACTTAAATATCCCGCTCGATACCTAAAATTAAACTAGGCGAGTAGGCATGTCTTAGTGTTCAAACAAATTTCATGCAGGAAATAATTTCTTAGTTCATAGCTTGTTGCATATATTGATCCTAAGATACAGATACATACATTAGTTTAATCTGTTCCTTGATGCCGGTGCTACTTCAGTAATCATTATGTTTTCTTCTCTTTCTTTGGTTAGTTTCATAACCCCTTACAGATATAGTTCACGTCTTAATTTAGTGTTAATAATACTTCATTTTTCTGCTTACCTTCTTAGACATTAGTACCTTACCTCTCATCACTCTTAATCTTTTATTGAAGGCTTTTACAGAAAAATGAATTAAATAATTTTTTTGAGGACAGAGGAACCTATTATTAGTATATTTGTCTGGCATTCTGGCCTATTATACTTATTGGATCTAATTGTACTATATACTAGCAGGCTGTTTAAATATTGTGCATGTGCAGGCAGCATTATGCTCTATAAGGATTATAAAGAAAGTCCCTGACCTGGCAGAAAATTTTCTAAAACCTACAGCATCGTTACTGAAAGAAAAGCACCATGGTGTCCTAATAACTGGAGTCCAACTTTGTGCAGATCTTTGTAATATCAGTACAGAGGCCCTTGACTACTACAGAAAGGTATATAAACCTTCCTTTCCAACTTTTATGCATATATATATACAAGGTGCCACCTTGATAGAGCTTGTAAGTACCTGCACGAGCTCTTAGTGAATAGAACTTCTGCATTCTGTTAATGCCACACCTAGAAAATTTATGTAACTATCTGCCTATTTTTTTCAATCCCCTCAGAGGAAATGTAAGTTTCATTAATTTCGGGCCATTGAAGATGTAATCAATTTTTGTTGCTGAATGTTCAGTGAAGAACTGACATGATTGAAGTTGTCTTCATCCTGATCTTCCACTAAATAAGCTTATTTTCCTTTCTCGATATTGATATGAAAAGATAGACAATTTATTTTAATTTATTTTTTCTTTAACATGTATGGTCATACAAGATAAAGAGAATCAAGCTGGCTTAGTATTCTCCAATGCCTTGTATGTTTCTCGTGATGTAATAGACAAATTCTTCGGTTTTTTCCTTTGAAGTCTATATTTATTTGTTTTGTTAGTGTTGAACCTTTATATATACTAAGAAACGTACGCTAGACGCATTTATACTCAAACATTTTAAACCCAGATAATAAATGTCGATTAACTATTTACGTAAATTTATAAATTATACTTTGATTTATATGAATCCTCATTGGCTCATACATACGACCAATATAATTTTTAACAATATAATTTTAATAATAGATTTAAAATTTCGTTACCATACTACTCTTTATTTTCGCTAATGTTAATATACATTACGTAATTCTTTATTTAGTATTGTTGTAAAATATCACTTTTCACTTTTAATAAAAACGTAGCTTATATTATTTTTATTTATTGTTAGAAACATCACTTCTCAATCGATTAAGAGTATAAATTATCTATAGTTTTAATATTCAATTTTATTTTACGATTCATTTTAACATATTTTAATTGACATCACCAATAATATTATAATCAGACAAACCTAATAATATCAAGAAATTTTAAGAATTTTCTCAATTTTTAAATTAATGAAAATAGTCAAAGAACACATTGTATATCCTTCTTCGAATGCTAAATACCCAAACGAATTATATTAAAAATCACCCAATAGCATTTATATATCTCTTTTAAAACTATATCTTCGCGTAATAATTTTTTAATAAAAAGTTAAATCTAATATACGTGATTAATATTATTCGAGTCCTATTTGTGAGCTTATAATTTAGTAAAGCTCGCATTCTTATAAAGCAGATAATCAGATTTTACATTAATTCAAATAACCACGTAACTAATTTCATAAATATTAAACGCAATTACATGAATTTAAAAGAAAAGTTTAAACGCCTAAACGCATCTCTGCTTTTATACGAATCGTACGAGCAAAATCTTACTTATGTGACGATCCAACATCACAGAATCCATGAAATTGTCACATAATATACGTAGTCTCTCAAACGAGGCTCTATTACTGAGCATGGACACTTTTAAAATTTTAACATAAATAACAAATTTAATATAAAAGGCCACAAAAAGTCATTCAACAAGTATGAGGCACTAATTACATCGAATGCTCTCACTAAATGATACATATTCGTGTACGATTTTTTAATTATATAATGTCGTATTTAATTATATTTATATGTAGCCAAAACTAATATAAAGTGGATACATGACAATATATTCTAATTTAGTTTACTAATTACTAATCAATACTCCCTTCATCTTTTACTGTCGCTTTTTGTATTATCTGCATACTCTGATGAAATAAAGAAGTAGCCTCTCAAAAAGAAGATTAAAACGTAGAATTTAATAATCAATCAAATAATATCATTTGTCAGGTTGTTAATTTAAAGATAAAAATTACCAAAAATATATCAAAACGAAAACGCCATTTATTACGCTAAACGACAACTAAAAATAAATTTTTGCTAAACGCCAACTAAAAAACGGAGGAGTATTAACAATATCAATTTTCATTAATTTTCCTTCATATATCAATTCAACTCTTACTTAATCATTGCATTTATGCTTTTATGTGATAAAGATATTTTTATTTCTAAGATAAAAACTAACACGTTATATATATTATAATAATAAAATTAAATTTTTGAATACAACATCTAAATCTATTAAATTTCTCGAAATAAAAAATTTAAACGATCATTACGCTGATGTCATTGCAAATCGACAAACTTTACGCTTATCGAGCAAACAAAATATCGATTAATAAATTTAATATCAATATTAAAGTATATTGAAAATATTATTATTTGATAATTTTTATCAAATATTATACAATGTAAATAAAAATATTTCAATTTAACATTTAATCTCGAAAATCTAAATTTAAATCTTGATAATCTATCGGGGACGGAAGGAGTATTAGATACTTAACTCACACTTTTTTATTTCACCGTTGTAACGTGAATACAAAATATCATAATAATTTCGATATATATTCTTTATCAGTAATTTTTTGACAAAATTATTTTTCAATTTATAATTGAATAATTATCATATAAAAAATTTTAGTATGAGTATTCATTGCATTAAAATGGAATGTACTTATTGAATTGTTATAGGAGTCTTTTTTAAAATTTTAGAAACATATTTTTCCACCAATAGAAAATATTATAATAAAGCAAGAATACTAAGTAATTAAGAAGATAAAAGTGGAAGAAACACAACTCACGCTTTTATAACTAGCGGATATTAAGTCTGAACAGTTGGATAATTTATAGTCTACTTTTACCGGTTTATTTATAGTAGATTTTATAAGAACTGAATATCCTTTTTAAATCCAAGTATTTCTTGATGATAAATGGATGAACATACGTCACTGCAACATGATGAATGCTTGTCTTCTCATTTACAATTTATGAGATTTTCATTTTGGTTTCCCTTATATGTTTCTAGAAATGCACAGATGGTCTAGTCAGATTGCTAAAGGATGTTGCAAACAGTTCATATGTACCCGAGTATGACGTTTCCGGTATCGCTGATCCTTTCCTGCAAATCCGATTGCTGAAGCTCCTCCGTGTATTGGGACATGGAGATGCAGATGCTAGTGATTTTATGAATGATATTCTTGCTCAGGTTGGTTCGTCCTTCTTGTTGACTCTGAAAGTTTTATCAACTATGTTGTTGATTGATTGAGAGATCTTAATTTATTTTTAAGTGTCTTTCGCACCCTGCGTCTGACTCTAGATCTATTCCATAGGTGGCGACGAAGATTGAGACAAACAAAAATGCAGGGAATGCTATTCTCTATGAATGTGTGGGTACTATTATGGGCATTGAAGAAAATTCAGGGTTGCGGGTGCTTGCTATAAACATTTTAGGAAGATTTCTGTCCAATCGTGATAATAATATCAGGTTTTGACCGGTGCAATTTGTTTCTTTGTTTGATTTTACTCATTGAAAATTTCTCGCCCCCTTGGTTTACATTCCCTCTCAGTTCCAGATATAATCATTTAGACTCTGATTGAATATTCTAAGACTTAGTAAATATGAGAGTGAAATGAGATGTTTTGAAAGATGTGTGATCTAGCGGTGAGTTGGGATAAACATGTATGATGAACCATGCCATTCGCCCTAGAATATTTATCATTATGTTTCTCTCCAGTTTTTGCTAAACCTCTAAAAGAATTTGTGCTGTGACTGCTGTCTCATCTAGACTTCATCCGTCGTTAAGTCACTCTCTTTCTTTTATTTTCCTTTATTTTGATGGAGATTGGTGAGGTTTTGTCTTATGCTCTTTGAACTATTTTCAGTCATTGTCATTCTTACGCTTTTGCATTGTTCAGAAAAATCATTATCCAGTATTCCAGTTATGCTAGTGCTCTTTTTTTCTTCTATTGTCTTACAGAATACTCTTTGAAATTCAGATATGTTGCATTGAATATGCTAATGAGAGCAATAACTGTAGATAGCCAAGCAGTTCAGAGGCATCGAGCGACAATTTTGGCATGTGTAAAGGTATTGTTATAACTGGTATCATCATACTGATGCATTGCATGATTTAATAGATGCATGACTGCATGTTTCTCATATATATGTATATTTTAAGAATCCATGGGGTTCCACCCTTCAAACAATTGGAATGGGGTTCCACCCTTCAAACAATTGGAAATAGTTGGAGTAGCCCAGCACTACATAAGCCACTGGTGAATTTGTTCATGCCAATTAGTTCTTTTACAATCTTTCTGTAGCCCGTGCCTGAAATTCTTAATGACCATCTGCAATTTTAGATTTCATCAACGATAATCCCCCTAAAACTCTAAAGATCAAGTGTTTCTGCACATGTTATTATCAAAATAAATCACACCATGGACCCCCCTTCCCCCTCCCGGTTTCACTTCAAGATAATAAGATTGTTTTTTGGGTCTGTTCTATATTCAGGACACAGATGCTTCAATCCGAAAAAGGGCTCTGGAGCTTGTGTATCTTATAGCAAATGAAAGTAACGCTCAGTCTTTGACCAAGGAATTAATCGATTACTTAGAAGTAAGTGATCTGGAGTTCAGGGAAGATCTCAGTGCCAATATCTGCTCCATGGTAGAGAAGTGAGTGCACAAGTAAAACAAACAGTTATTGTGATCTCTACTTTCTGAGCTATTGATGGTCTTATTGTGCTGTAATATGAGCTTCTAGATATAATATGTAGCAGATATTTCAATTTGAATTTAGTTGTAAAAATATCCTGAATGTTTAGTGTCTCCTTTTGTATTCTATCTGATCCTGCTCTTTCCTTTCTTCTCTTCATTTTGTATATGCTTGGGTCGCATATCTTTATTACTTGTTTCCTTCTGCTTCCCTTTTGGCAGTTTTATCCCTTTATCTATTGCTTCTAACTTCATTTGTATTGCTTTTTTTCCTGTTCGCCTATGGCATTGTAGATTCTCCCCTAACAAAATCTGGTACATTGATCAGATGTTGAAAGTTCTCTCTGAGGTATGTTGTTGAAGGTCAATTCTCTAATTTACTTTAGCTTTTTAGGCTTGTTCTTCCTATACTTTCATTTTTTATTCTTTTATTCTTTTATTTTCCCTCTGTCTAAGTATGCTATCACAGTGACATTAAGAAGGCCTTCTTTGGGCTGTCTCTTGATACTTTCATCCTTGAACAAAGTTTATATATGTAACTGTTATCATTTCGTACACAGAATATCCCTTTTTACTTTTCATTTTCCATATTTCAAATATTTATACTCAAAGCATGGTATTGGTACCACCCTCCAATGCTGTACTGACATCATATTGAATCTATTCAGTTCTATCTGAAATTTATTCTTGTATTTGAGACCATGGTACTTCTTCATCGCTGAACAAGTGATTTTCAAATTTTTTAGTAATTGTTTTTTAGTTGTCTGGCTGTTATGTCTTGGACTTTTGCTTGTAGCAGTTGTCATATAATGGCACATGCAGTCTATAAATTGGTCTTAAAAGTGTTTTTTATGCTACACTTCTCAGGCTGGGAACTATGTTAAGGATGAAGTGTGGCATGCCCTTATTGTCGTGATTACAAATGCTCCTAATCTTCATGGATATAGTGTAAGATCACTATTAAAGGCTGTTCAGCGAGCAGGGAAACAGGTATATTTAGTTGTTTCATGTTGATACAGAGGTGATTCACTATAGCGAATCCTTATTACTTGGACTGAGGTTGTCTGAAATTCCTGTTGCACGTTTCAATTAGGAAACTCTTGTACGAGTTGCTGTTTGGTGCATTGGAGAATACGGTGATATGTTGGTTAATGGTACTGGAGTGCTTGATGTGGAGGACCCATTAACAGTTAGTTCAGGCTCTCCTTTTTTCTTTCTTTCTGTTTCTTATTTTCATGTGAAAAGGTCTCCCTCCAGTTATCTAATCTATATTGTTGTCATACTTGTCTTCCTATTAGTAAGTTATTTACACACCAATATTATGTTTCTTTGGGGTAGGTGACGGAGTCTGATGCCGTGGATGTTGTGGAGCTTGCAATTGAATGCCATTCTTCTGATCAGAGTACCTTAGCCATGTGTTTGATTTCTCTATTGAAGCTATCCAGTCGTTTCCCTTCTTGTTCACAGTATGTCATATATTTTTATGTATTGTGGAAATATTGCCTTTATTCGTTTTTCTGTTGGGGGTAACTTCCACTCCAGGACTTTGAAGTTCACATATTAACTTGATTGCACTTTCGGTTATGCGACTTTGAGACTATGAACTATGAATTCATGGAATAATTCTTGATCCCTTTTCGTGTTTAGATGTTGTTGTAAACCTAATGATGTTTAAACCGTTGGGCATTCCAGGGTTGATTTTTCCTGTCATTGTCATATAATTTGAAATTTGTCATATTATCCTCCCGGCTGGCGGAACAGTTTCTTCCTCTTCAACGGAACCATGACCTCTTTCTCCAGTTTACTGCTTAAAACCAAATAAATCGCATCACGGCATCTTTCTTGTAAAAAAAGGATATGCAAGCCAACTTTTTATTTTTATCTATTTATTTTTTGGTGATTTCATCCTTCACCCCCCTCCCAAATCCCCAAATAATATTTCATATATTTATCTTTTGTATATCCATGTCCTATAGATAAAGTATTTTATATTCTCTAGCTCTCAGATAGAATGGAATAATTAAATGGCTCATTATTATCTATTGTGAAGTAGTCGATAGTAAAGTTGCATACAATCCGATTCCCCTTTCCCCTGCTTAGGTGGGAGCCTCGTTAGAGTTTAGAGGCATTGAGACATGTTTTTGTTGTTGTCCATGTTTCTCTTCTGTGATATCTTAAATATTGCACATGGTGTAGGAGGATAAATGAGATTATTATTCAATATAAGGGGAGCCTTATCCTTGAACTACAACAAAGAGCCATTGAATTCAATTCAATTGTGCAGAAGCATCAAAATATCAGGCCTGTTAATCCTGCTTCCTTCAGGTCATATCTTCCTTTGCTTCTTTTTTCTGATAGAAGAAACTGTATGCATGCATTTAGGCCTACACTTGTTGAGCGGATGCCAGTACTTGATGAAGCCACCTTTAGTGGCAGGAGAACAGGTTCAGTTCCTGCCGCTCCTTCAACTTCACAAGGAACTTCACTTAATCTTCCAAATGGTGTTGCCAAAACCACTTCTCCCCCACTCGTTGATTTACTTGATCTTAGTTTAGATGACGTTCCTGCCCCCAGCTCTTCTGGTGGAGATCTTCTCCAGGATCTTCTTGGCGTTGATGCATCCCCTGTGCCTTCACAATCAGGTTTCCATTTCACTTGTCCTATTTTCTGGTACAGAAGATACTTGCAAACACTTTCAATGTCCAATAACCCATAATTGATGATTTTATGTGGAAATAGTTTCTCACTTTAACGTAGCATGCGTGGGTCTTTAATTCTCTACTACAAAATGTGCATTACCTCTTCATAAGTTCCACAGCCTTCTTAAAAGGGGATAAAGCATATGTGATTTATTGCATCTTGAGTTTATGTAACATATCATGAAAATGCATATAATACTCTTGTCCTTAACTTACCCTTTTGTTTCATATGTTCCCATAGAGGAGTTTGAGTGTGCTTCTGATTGTGGGACATGATGCATTTCACTTCATTTATCCATTTATTATGTTTTACTCATCTTCTTTTTTGTTTTCTATCAGATGCAAATCACTCACAGAAAAGTGGCACTGATGTGCTACTGGATCTCTTGTCGATTGAGACACCTGCTTCTCAAATTAGTCCATCAACTCCCGAAATATTATCCTCCAGTCAGGACAACAAAACCACAACCAATGTCTTAGATACATTATCGTCTCCTTCAGCACAAGTAGTTTCTCCTGCTGGAAGTTCCTCAATGATGGACTTGTTGGATGACTTTGGTCCCAGCCTGTCAATTCCTGGTATAGTCAACATTAATGTTATTTAATGATAATGTCATGCAACCAATTTCCAAGTATTGTTACCCTGTTGCCTATCACGTGATGGCGATTGATATGATAATACACGAGCTAAATTTTTGAAAGATACGTATTGGTATAGTATTGATACATCATCTCTGATTGCAGATAGAAATAGTCCAGCTTATCCATCAACTGTTGCATTTGAGAGTAGCAGCTTGAGAGTAACATTTGACTTCGCTAAGCAGCCTGGAAGCTCACAGATAACAGTTATTGATGCTCACTTCACAAACAAGTCACCTAATGTCTATACAGATTTAATTTTCCAGGCAGCTGTGCCTAAGGTAATGTTTTACTTTCGAGACAATTTGACCTTCTAATTTCTTTTATGAAGTCGAATTTTTGCATAAATTCTTGGAGTGAATACATTTTTAAATTTTACGTTATTGCCACGTACTCGACTGAATTTTTTACCTTGAGGTATTTGGTTCTGACTTTCTTTAGTCATAGCGGAAATTCTATCATCATAGTCAAAATACGATAAGTATTTGTGAGTTCAAGGTTAATTAGATGTACCTTCAATTCTACGCTCCCACTTGGTTGTTTAGGTGTCTGGGTAGTCTTAACACATTCTTTTATCCATCAATGAATTTCTGTATGCTAGGAATTCAAATGCTGCTTTTAATTGAACCTCACAGTTTTTCTAATGCTGTTATTCTCTTGTGATTACATTTTGTTTGTGGTGGTACCATCTATCATATGCTGCATGAACCTCGCGTCTTATCTAATGCTGTTATTTTCTTGTGATTTCATTTTTGTTTATGGTGGTAGTGTCTGTATGCTGCCTGCAGCAATCTTCTCTAATATATTAGTAATTATTGGACAGTTTCTTCAATTACACTTGGAGCCTGCAAGCAGTAATACTCTTCCAGCAAGTGCTAATGGATCAATCACCCAAAAATTACGTGTTACAAATAGCCAACATGGCAAGGTATGTATGATCTTATAAATCTGAGTTAACAGTGAAGTTGTAAGACTTGTCCTGTATCTAGCGAGTTTTATACATCAAATAAACTTAACTGATCTGAGCTTTCAGAATTGTCTGGTGATGCAACTTTGCTAATTCACATCAGTCAGTGTGTCCCATATGATGATATAGTTAGAACCATAATGAAAAGTCGCAATGTTAAATTTTCAGGTTTAGTTGCAAATCTGATATTCTTATAATTTGTCTTCCAGAAATCCCTTGTCATGCGTGTACGAATTGCATACAAGGTCAACGGCAATGATGCATTGGAAGAAGGCCAAATTAGCAACTTCCCTCGCGGTTTATGAATTGAAGATCTCTTGAAGAGTTATAGTCGATATTCTCTCACTTTGAGGAAGTGAGCTTGGTTTTGCTATTTTTAATCTGATATATATTACTTCTTGAGCAATTCACAAGTGAAGATCAATGCCTACAACGTGTGGTTGCATCCCAAAGATTTGTGCTCAAAGAACCATGAGGCTTCAATATTCTGTCTTTTCTACAACAGGGTTTTTGTACATTACGAACATCATCATCAACATGCCTCAATCCCTCTAATGAGGCTCTAGCTAAGTGGGGTAAGGGAGATCGGATTTTTTGCCAACTGAGACACACAAAGACAGGCATGTTTCAAGATTTTCACTGAGTCGCGCTTGTTTTCATAACAAATTATTATTTTGAGTTGTAGGATTTCTTCTTTAGCTTCTATTGATTTGGTTCAGAACGAATGTAACATATAAATTGTTATTGGAAATGCCTTTCGTGTTCAGAAAATGTCTCAAGTAGGTATATTGTTTGCTAAATAAACAATTCTTCTGCAATCTGATGTTCTGTAATTTGTAATGCATTGATAGTTAGTTTACTTCTCTTGTTTATTTGCCTAATAGAGGTCAGAGGATAGCATCCCGGCCTAATAACCTAGTGGTATCCGGTCTGAGCTTCTATCCAAGAGGTTTCAGATTCGATTGTTGACAGAGGAGTATATTATAAAAAGTTATTTCAACAATGTGCATGTTACTGACAACCGGTCCAATCTTTATTACAAAAAGGTTATTTCAACTTGATTTACATCGATAAATAAAATGTTATGTCAACAACTTTTTAAAATATTTATCTCGATCATTTTAACTATTCTCATAAAAGTTATTTTTCAAGTGACATACTCAACCCAACATTGGTGGGCACCTCCTTTCAACCAAATCCACCACCACTAGCTCCATTGCCTTCCTCCTCCACCACCATCACATCACCTCCTCTTCATCTCCAATGAGCAAGAATACCAAATCCTCCTATGCCGTGTCAGCTCATCCCAAAGACGAAGCATACCTCACCAATACTATTCCAAAACACATTGTCCGGTAATCCAATACCTACTCGATACACGATCAAAAGTCTGACTCGGTACATGACCAGCTGACATCCGCATCGGACACGAGTAAAAACATTTGAGTAATATCCGAAATAATCGAATAATTACTCCACTAGCCGATGCCCCTTCGAACTTGACTCGATAATGAAGTTAAGATATAAATAAAAAACATTAGAACCTCTCAAAACCTTTTGTGCCCTATATGTTATGTTCATCCCAACAGTGGTGGTGCCTCCTTCGAGCCAAATCCTCCATCATTAGCTCCGCCACGGCGCCACATTCTTCCTCCTCCACCACGTAGCTCCTCCTCCTCTCCAATGGACAAGAACACCAAAAATCTTGCAGTGCCAGCTCCTTCCGAAGATAAAACATACCTCACCACTATTACTCCAAAACACCTTGTCTAGTAACCGAATAGCCGTTCAATACTCCACCAAAAAACCAATTCGATACATGCTCGATTGACATCCAAGTCAGACTAGTGTAAAAAAATTAATCGATAGTTTTATTTAATTACTCCACTTCATAAAGTATCTATTGATCCAGATATTATACCTACCACGATGAATAATAAATGAGTAAATAAAAAACATTAAAACCTCTCAAAACCATTTGTGCCCTATATGCTATACTCACCCCAACAGTGGTGGCGCCTCCTCTCAACCAAATCCTCCCCCATTAGCTCCGCCGCCTTCCTCCTCCTCCACCTCCAAAACCACCGTAGCTCCGCCGCCTCTCACCTCCACCACTACTGTACCTCCTCCTCCGCCGCCTCTCCAATGGGCAAGAACACCAAATCGTCCTCCTCCTCCGCCGCCGCAGTGCCTGCTCACCCCAAAGATGAAGCATACCTGACTACTACTATTCCAAAAAGAATTGCATTATTTGAATCAATTCAACAACAACTTCAAATTCAGCGTTTATCACTATCTAATGAACCTATCAAGTATGAATAAATTACCCCATTTTATTTGTTTATTGTTTTTTATTATTATGAATAAACAACAACATTTTGTTTGTTTATTGTTTTTTATTAATGGGTTTTTTGAATAAAAAACCCCATTTTGTTTGTTTATTGGTTTTGATTAGAATTAGAAATGATTGATTTTTAGAGTGAAGAATGAAAAATAAGTGATACTTCATCCCAAAAAGATTGTCAATATGAATAAACAACCCCATCTTGTTTGTTTTTGGATAATGGGTTGTCATTAGAATGAGCAATATGGTTGTCAAGTATGAAGCTTGTTCGCATATGTACTCCCTCCAATTTGTTTTAATTTTCAGTTTTTGTTTTTCGTTTCGAAGCGTTGAAATGAGACAAACTTAATTGGGTACATAATGTTATTATGTGTGATATGTGTATCTCTCATTTTATGCACGCATGTATATGGTTACTGTTATTTGTCAGTGTTCATTTTCATATATGGTATTGTTTATTTTTTTCTTACTATATCTTAATCTTGTTGCATGTTAATTAGGATTACATTGCCGGATGGGAGTGTGAAGGAGGGCAAGAAATGGAGTACAACACCTTTTGATGTTGCGAAAGAGATATCCAAGAGTTTAGCTTCCAATGCTCTAATCTCTCAGGTCGATGGAGCGCTATGGGATATGGCAAGGCCGTTAGAAGGGGACTGTGAGCTTAAGCTCTTTACCTTTGAAAGTGATGAGGGAAGGGATACATTTTGGCACTCCAGTGCTCACATCTTAGGAGAGGTAATGTGATTTTTTATCTACATATTTGTGAATTTTTTACTTTCAGATTTCTCTCATCTGTTGGATAATGCTATCTAGAATCAGTTTCTGTTGTGTTTGACTAAGCTTCATTCCCACATATGTAAGTATTCTTACAAAAGCATGGAGAATAAATTAATTTGCTCCTAAAGAAGGTTCTCTAGGAACACAACAGGATTAGCACATGACTCTGTACAACATTTGCTGCAGATGCTTTTGTAGGTTCTTATTTCTAGAAAGGGTTTTATTTGTATTGTAAATGTAAGAACTGCAATATGGTTTTTGATGAAATTTGCACATTGATATGTTCATTGGATCATGTACTAGTTGTGACTTATTCTTCACTTTCGGATGTGAAATTTGTTATAACTGTCTGAAACCATCTGCTTTGGTTAATGCAGTCTTTGGAGCAGACATATGGTTGCAAACTATGCATTGGACCATGCACTACAAGAGGGGAGGTAACAAGATTAAATTTATCTTATCTATTGATCACTTGCTAAGTTGTCAATGGTGCAAAGGTGTCACTCTTGTGCCTTCTATTCAGTGCGTTATAACTTGTACACTTTATATTATCTGTATTTTGTAACTTTCTTGACATTCATTATCCTCAACCCTATACCTGCTTTCATTGTAGGGTTTCTACTATGATGCATTTTATGGTGATCTGGGATTGAACGAGGATCATTTTAAGCGAATTGAGGACGCAGCGAAGAAGGCGGTTTCGGTATTGTTCCTATGTTAGAGGCTTGATCCTCCTCCATTAAATTTCATTAATTGCTATTTGTCTTTAAGTTAAGGATCGTTCATGTACCTTCTTTTTTTTTTGTCTTCTGGACTAGGTTCTCAAAAAAAATTATTAGTGATGAATCCGACCGTTTATTAAGGTAGATGTAGAATTAGTTGTGCTTTCTACACTTCCAAAACCATAATTTCGTTGCAGTTTACCATAGTCAACTTATGATTTACCTAAACTTAAGGCATCAATGTTGTTTAAAGCAAGGCTTAGGGAATACACATTTCATTTTGATTGATATGTTCAATTCCATTCTCAAATCTAAATGCAACCTGGTGATTCTCATTGGATGAAATATGAGATACAGTATGATCATGTATTGTGGAATTCATATGTCACAGACATTGAAATAATGCACTTAATCTGTGCCCATCTAATTACTATAAAATTCTTCTCAAACAATTTTTGTTGACTGGATAATTTGACTTCCTTTGTTTCTCAGGAGAAACAACCTTTTGAGCGGATTGAGGTCACAAGAGACCAGGCTCTTGAGATATTCTCAGACAACCAGTTCAAGGTGAAGTTTTATAAAAATAAATAACTTAAAAATAATTCTCTATTTTATGGACATTTATTTGTTTATTTTTTATGGGCATAATCAGGTTGAGATCATCAAGGATTTACCAGAAGACAAGACCATTACAGTATACAGATGTGGCCCCTTAGTTGATTTGTGCCGAGGACCTCATATTCCAAACACTTCTTTTGTGAAAGCTTTTAGTTGCCTAAAGGCATCGTCTGCTATAATCCAGACAAGGACGCCAAGGCCGGGTGACGCCAAGTAGCTATTGCACGCGATTTTATTGTTATAATTATAAACAGAATATAAATTCTGTGAGATTGATACATGTAATTTCATTGTTATAATTATAAAAAGCTTAACATAAAATCAGTAGAAAATATACTATCGAATAAATATATTTTATATATTTTAAAAAGTATCAATTTCTTCTTTATATCAGCCTACCTCCTCTTCACGCCTATTGCCAAGCCACTACTTTATAAGATCAGGACATCACATGACGTTTCTCTATAATATGTTGCGAGATACCAAAAGACAGTCACAAAGCGAGTAGGCGATCTTCACGCAAATTCCTAAAACTATTTAAATCAGAAAACCGAAAAAGATTCTCTACATATTTAAACTTTATTATCTAAAAATTCAATTGGTTACTTTTAAATCGTCAAAATTTCTCCATATTTTGACTTTTATATTTTAATTGTTTCGATATCTTCAATGCATTTATCATCCCATTTCAGCATCACTTACTCTATTTTCGATTTTTATCATTTACTATTTTATCCTTTATTGCCGACACATCTTTTTCTTAGCGCATAATTTTATTTTTTATTATCTATATTTATTCACTCATACCCATTTCAAATTAATAGTTTGTCTCAAACTAAGAAAAGAATATTAAACACGTCAATCACACTACATCTTCAGAATAATTTTATTGCTTCAAATTAAGAATCGTTTCCCAGATGATAAGCAAAGTAAATAATATGGAAATCATATATCATTGTTCTATTTCATCGAGACTTAATTATGTACTCGCCTCAAAACAAATGCTAAGCTTTGCTTTCATAACGATTTTACATTTCACAAAGATCCGCCTTATCAATTACGCCTTCAAACGCTACCTATTTAATTTTGTCTATTATGTCCTGTGATTTTGGATGCATTGCTAACGCTTCGATGGGGCTGGATTTGGAGTAATTCTCCTTTATTATTTACAATTTACTTTCTCTCTCATATATTTTCTCGTAATATTCAATATACTTCGATAAAACAATGTAAATTAATGTGATATCTAGTAAAATTCAATAATATAAAAACTTTATAATACATATTTATCTTATCTATATAACTAATCTATATTCAAGTCATTATTTGAAATACAAAATCGAAAATAAAAGAGTTTCACAAATTATACATATATTTTTGCATAATATAATGTAATAACCGATAATATTAGATTATTTTAATTTAATAAAAATGAACAACCTAGCTAGGCGTAGCACTTATTAATAGTTTTATAAAAGTATATATATGAACATGATAACTATAATTAAATTATTAT
Source organism: Lithospermum erythrorhizon (assembly GCA_019722365.1). Classification (NCBI taxonomy): domain Eukaryota; kingdom Viridiplantae; phylum Streptophyta; class Magnoliopsida; order Boraginales; family Boraginaceae; genus Lithospermum; species Lithospermum erythrorhizon. Next base: position 193,190 of record JADFUC010001249.1, on the reverse strand, counting down.
AGTAAAATAAATCTAATAATAATAATAATTTAAATATATCATTTAAGTTTTGAAAAACAAATAAAATCAATATACATCAACTATTCGTAATTATTATTTCATATATATTAGTAACAAAATATATCAAAATAAGAAAAATTTATATTTTATTGGCATAAGCAAACATCATTATCTCTCATTAATAAAAATCAACTAGACAAGCTTCACTCACAATGAATAATTACAATCTTTTAACGGTATTCTTTTTTTTAAGAGCTTAAACAATATTACCGCTTGAGTTTAAAATGACTACATTTTTGGAAAATAATGACAATAAGCTAATAAGATTACGAGAAAATTATACGCATATGTTTACCTTATATTTTTAAGAATTATAATTTCAATAAAGATTGCACTTTTAACACATGCTGACAACCTCCATCACTTAAAAATTGTCAGCTAATTTTTGTTGGCTTGACCTTTATAAATATGTAATTCAATAGTATCAGACTTTTAATACGTATGACAACCTCCATCACTTAAAATTATCAAGTTTCAATTTTATTAGTTGACCTTTATAAATATATAATTCAATAGTATCAGACTTTTAATACGCGATAAACCTTCACTTATAAAGCATCGGTCAAGCTAATTTCTATTAGTCGACCTTTATAAATTGGACTCCAATATTTTTGATGACAATTGTTTGTCAAGTTATAATTTTTAGGAATATTTAAAAAATATGTTGATGCACGCAATAGTTTCTCAATTTCTATTAGTTGACCTTTATAAATTGACTCAACATTTTGATGCACAATCGCTTGTTATAATTTTAATCGCTTAAAAAAATACGCCACGCACGCAATCACGCTATTGCATATAAATTCTTCTATTTCTATGTAAAACAGGCAATTACGATATTCTAAGATATTTGAATATTGCTTATCGCCTAATACATTATTACATTAAGACAAATTATGACTACGTAGTTGACTTAATGATCCTATATCTTTGAGAAATTTAACTAAATAATCAAATCTTAATTTTTAAACTACTTAAATATAAATTATTAATACTACGTACTAAATTTATCTCCCAAAAGATCGTGAAAATTTTCTTTTCAATAATTAAAATTGCTTAAATCTTTACCAAATTTCAAAATTACGAATATTGTGTACTATCTCCATCTCTAAAATGTTGTTCGATTTTTTTTCAATAATCATAATTAATAGTTAAGCTTAACCAATTAAATTGCTTAATATTACATACCAACCCATATCTAGACTGCTCAATTTTTTTTCAATAAATAAAATTAAGCCCAACCAACAAAACTTAAAATTATGAAACATTAAAAATTATGAAACATCATATTTCCTCCATCTCTAAAAAGGTTAATCGATTTTCTTTTCAATAGCTTAAAATTTTTTAAAATCAATTAATAAAATTTAAAATTTATAAATACTAAATTTCACATTCATCTCTCTAAAAGATCAATCAATTTTATTGCTCAATACTAAAATTATTTAAAACTCAATCTAAGAAAACTAAAATTACGTAAGATCAGATACTACCGCTATATCTAAAAATGCTCACATTTTCTTTTTCAAGGCTAAAATTATTCAACTCAACCACCAAATTTATAAAATATTAAATATGATTGCTTCTCTAAAAGATCGCTCAATTTTTCTTTTTCAATACAATTATTAAAACTCCATCACCAAATCGATAACTCATGATTACTACATACTTATTTCTTTCTTTCATGGCTAAGCAGATTTTTTAATAGTTAAAATTAATAAATTTTATGATATTAATAATCGATATACAACTTCGGTCAATCAAAAATTATTATATTAAAAATAACGGTAGCTTGAAAATATTATATGTCGATATACATATTTCACATAATAACATAACAAAAATTTATAAAGATTCAGCCAAAATAAACGCCAATTTGTCATACTATTACGTCATTCACATAATTTAAATACTTTATCCATTGGGGAGAAAATTGTCTAGATTTTAATGATTGTTAATAAACTTTGTCATTCTAATTTATATACATAACATTAATTTGACTAATAAATTATAATATTTTTGGGGTGAAATTACTTAAACATATATTAATACTTTAAATATTTTTCTACTTATATTATATAATACTCCGTATTAACGTAAAATGCTTCTTCATTAAAACTCCAACAATATAGCTTGGTTTCCGTCATACGAAACCTCGCGACAACGATTTTTTAACTTATACTCATTCCTTCTCAATATTATTTTTAATTATTATATGTGAATTATTTAGCTACAAATTTCACAAGATCAAATTTACACATTTCAAACAACAGGTGGACAATTTGAAAATTCTTCTCAACTTTCACGATCGGAATTTTTAATTATAAACTCAATTATTTTTATATACCTTTTAAAGACAAATATGCAAATTCTACAATTTTCAACAAGATCAAATTTACATGTTTCAAACAAATTTTATGTAAAATTGTATAAATTTGAAGTGCAAAATATGCAACAGTTAACATTTTAAACCTAGAATTATTATTAACATAATGTTTTTGATGATTCAAGTAAAATAATATATTAATTTTATATCAAACTTAATAATTTTTTATTAAGTAGGGTCCTATAGAACTTGTAATTTATTCCTCATAATGTAACAATTCTATCTTCACGTAGTAATCTCTATATTATACATTTATATTCAGTTTTTAGCTTAATTAAAATTTATTGTAATATAATTTTACCCTTCATTATGCAGATTTTAAATTGCCAATCGAAAAAGCAAGAATTTTAAGACATGTCGCTTTTATATATATACATGTATATAGATATGTATATAGATATAGATAGATAGATATAGATAGATATAGATAGATAGATAGATATATTGGATATTAAATTACATTGCACGCAGATTTATTTATTTTTGCTATGGTAGGCATCGTCTGCTTATTGGCGAGGAAACAAAGACCGTGAAAGCTTGCAACGTGTTTATGGAATCTCTTATCCAGACCAGAAACGTTTGAAGGTAATTCTGACTTATTATAGACAACCACATTGTCTGTTTTTTTTTGCCAAATCCATCTACGCTGAACTTTTAAGGACACACGTGTAAGTTATGTGTGAATACTGTTAATAGCAAAATAAGGAATCAATTAAATCCTGAAACTTTCTTTTCAGCACTCACCCGATCCTGAAGGAAGTATCATCCTAATTTTATAAAGTGCATATCCCGTTATAGACTTTCAGTGCTCTACTAGTGGCCTTTATTGCTTGGTAATACTTTTCCGAATAATATATGCATGGAAAAGTTAGACACGTATATACTCGTCAACAAAAAAAATGTTTATTCGAGTTCAGAGTGGAAAACCACTCCATTAATTGAGAAATTCATAAACATTTAAGTGCTGCTGTTAATTACTAGGTAATCTGCTATTACTTGCTGATAAACTGCTTTATCTACCAAGTTGGGTAGGCAGTCAGGCACTAAGACTTGACACTTATTTTATTCATGGAGAATTATCCATTCCTAAATTGAACATTCTAACCTGTAGAAGACATTACAATAGTTTGAATGGAATTATTTTTGCAGGAGTATAAAGACATGTTAGAAGAAGCAAAGAAGTATGATCACAGAGAACTAACTAAGAAGCAGGAGCTTTTCTTTTTCCACCCACTGAGGTGATCTGTTCTTATAAGACCATTGTTCCAAAGTGCAAGTGACGTAAACTAAAGGACATATATTTCTTGTTTTTTAAGCCCTGGAAGTTGTTTCTTCCTTCCACATGGATCTCGTGTTTGCAACAAGTTACTGGAATTTATGCGAAATCAGTACTGGAAAAGAGGTTATGAAGAGGTAACTAGACCTTTACATGTATACAAGGAAAAAAATCTGCATTTGTTTTGATACATACGGTATCTTATGTCCTTCAACATATTTAAATCAGGTATGGACACCAAATATGTACAACATGCAGCTGTGGGAAACTTCTGGTCATGCCGCAAATTATAAAGAGAATATGTTTGTGTTTGATGTAAGACTCCTCTTCCTTATATTTAAGTTTGTTCTCTTGGGAGTTGGACTGAAGAAGAGAGGAATGTGTAGTGTTAATTTACTGAGTCCTATTTGTTCAATGACATTTACTTTGTTTTCAGACAAGCAAAGCAATATTAGTTATGAAGTTTGGCGTGTTTTCTCCTGAGTATGTTACTAGAAAAGGCAGAGCGATGCCAAACTACTAACTATTTCACAGCATGTTTCCTTATGAATTAGTTGACACAGTTGCTGATTGGTGTTATTAATGTTCTGATATTATTTTTCTTGAACAGGTTGAGAACCAAGAATTTGGACTTAAACCAATGAACTGCCCTGGGCATTGTTTAATATTTGATCATAGAGTTCGATCATACAGGGGTAAGGTTATGCAATCATGGTGGAAAGTCAGTGTTGATCTCAAGTTCTGCCGAATGTGTTAAGACATTACAGTATAGTGTCATTTCATTGCTTGTTCCTTTACATAAGTTGAATCAGATCCCTAGATTGTTCTCGCAAATTGTATTATTAGACATCTCTTTCTTTTGAGGACATATACTGGAACTCTTATCATGCTACTTTGAATAGATTTTAAATTTTCAGATAATTTCTTGTTACATTTTCTAATATGTCTGTGAATATTGATCTATCATAAGTTGGCTGTGATTCTATCTGGTTTTCTGTTCCTCATTGTCTGTTATATTGTTGGCTACGATGTTGCATCCATTAATTAAGAAGAGATTGCAATAGACATAGAAATGGGTAAAAGACGGTATCGCATGAAACATACATATTATAATTCATATTTTACAAATTTCTTGATGATTTTAATTCCAAGTTGATCTTTCAACCTTTTTCCCTTCCTCTGTAATTCAAATTCATCTAATTTTTTTTATGTTTGTAAAATTTGCAGAACTGCCTTTACGTATCGCTGATTTTGGGGTACTGCATCGCAATGAGGCCAGTGGAGCACTTACTGGGCTAACACGTGTGAGGCGATTTCAGCAGGTAAATCTTTTTAAAACCCATCAAATATTGAAATTTTCAATTGTTTGTAAACCATGGTCTATTTTGTCGACTTTTTTTATTTTTATTTTTATTGAAGAATTATTCCTTGTCCTTCATAATCATGCGAGTTCTATTAGACTAGTATTGCCTAAAAGTCCAAATCCAAAAACATTCGAATAGATTTTAAATTATCTGATTTGTTGGTCAAACATCCTTATATTTGACAATGTGGTCTTTCCACAGGATGATGCGCATATCTTCTGTCGAGAATCCCAGGTGAGCTAAGATATGCATATGTGGATTTGTAGGAACCTTTGCACTGAAAAACTGGTTTCATATTGTTATTTTATGTACAGATTAAAGATGAAGTCAAGGGTGTTCTGGAATTCATTAGCTACGTTTATGGTATCTTTGGCTTCACATTTGAGCTGAAGTTGTCAACGGTATGTAATACTAATTACTTTTGAATGGTGTGTTAGCATGAGTTGTTTGTTGGATTTTTGATTTGTTTTGTTGTTAGATATGAAATATACTACTAATCGAATCAACGTTAACATGCCCTAATGCCTCCGAAGAGTGAAGTGCAAACATTATCTACTACTTCACAGTAGATAAGAAGAGCAGGTCATGTAATGCCATATTGATTTTTTTCGATATATCCAAGAGTCGGAGAATATGAAATCTTTGACTCCATTATGGAGTAAGAAAAATAAATGAGTCAATAGTTACTATTAACACTACCCTCACATCTCCCTCCATGAGTCAGTAGTTACTACTAACACTACCCTCACATCTCCCTCCTTACTTTCTCAGAGGCCAGAAAAGTATCTTGGTGACTTGGAAACATGGCAAAAGGCTGAAGATTCTTTGGCCAAAGCATTGGATGAGTTTGGGAAGCCATGGCAGGTAAGTACTGATTGAGTTCTTCCGCACAATAGCTAATGATTCCTTTCTCCTCCTGTGAAAATAACCAACAGAAGGTAGTGCTGATTTTATTGTGAAATGCATGGTGTAGTAGGCTTTAAGCTACTTTCATTTATCATTGGAGTCCATGCCTATCCTTTTCAACCTTTCCCCGATCAGTCTATGTTTGCTCTGACATTGCAATCTTAGTATTAACGTTACCCCGTTTTGACATAAGATATTTTTGCATGGATTTCCTTTTCCATTCTATTATGTTTACAGTATAAAAATTATGAACAACTTCATAGTGGATTTTGCACAACTGTAAAGTACGGGGGAATGCAATTCCAGAATCTATTTAAATATTTTTATACTTGTATTCTGTTCATTGATTCATGTTTTTCATTTTCCTATGTGAACTATGCTTTCAGATCAATGAAGCTGACGGAGCATTCTATGGGCCGAAAATAGACATTAGTGTTTCTGATGCAATGAGAAGGAAATTTCAATGTGCTACATTGCAGGTAATTCTTCCCGTGGCCTCTCTAATTTGTAAATCATTTGACTAGTTTCCATGATTTACATTTTTTCTTGTGTTTTAGGTTCCTGCAGTATGTTATATGCGATTTATTGATAAATTCCCTTAAATGCAGCTGGACTTTCAACTTCCTTCTCGTTTCAACTTATCTTACTCGGCAGAAGACGAAAGCAAGAGAGAGAGGCCTGTCATGATCCACAGGGCCATTTTTGGTTCTGTTGAGCGTATGTTTGCTATACTTTTGGAGCATTTTAAAGGGAAATGGCCTTTTTGGCTTAGTCCCAGGCAGGCCATTGTTTGCCCCGTCTCCGACAAATCTCAACCTTATGGTCTAGAGGTTTGTTCATCATGTCTTTTCGTCTCCATTCCTTTCTCTCTCTTCTATGCCATGCACCTGCTTTTTTTTGGAGTTTTGGATTCCTCTATTTTAAAGTGAAATATAAACTTGCACGAGGAGCATAAACAACAAATAGAACAGCCAACTAAATTTTGCTCACCCATCAATCCTTCTGAGACCCCAGCAGACGGGGACGAGTGGCAAAGGAAGATTACGTCCAACTTTCTACATGGTTTATAAATTTGGTTTCAGTTTTTGAGTTCTCAAGAAGTGGCTTATAGTATTCTTGAATTAGTACACTACTACATGATGTAATTGGTTAGGAGATTAAATTATGGTTGAAATTTATTGCAGTTACGAGAACGCATTCATGATGCTGGTTTCTATGTGGATATTGATACAAGTGACAGAACAATCCAGAAAAAGGTGAGCTGATACAGTATCGAGTCGAACTAATTTTCCATATAATTGCCCTGCTACAGAGGCACATGATTGGCTTTGCATTGCACTGCTTTATTCTTTTTTTGCTTGGTTTTCCAAATCTTTCAATCTGCTTTCAAATATACTGGATGGCACTCATTTATGTGGAACATGACTTTCTGACATATGGATAGATAAGAACACTTTCCAGTCAGTTCTTTGCTATAGGTACTCATTTTGTTGTGTGACATCATGATAAATTATTGTCTTATTCTAACTATATATGCAGGTAAGAGAGGCTCAGTTAGCTCAATACAATTATATTTTGGTAGTCGGAGAGGAGGAAGCTAATACTAGACAGGTTCGTACACCTCTGCCATTTTAATCTTAATACCTCGCCTGCTATCACACCTTTGACACCATATAACCAAGATCATTTTTGGGTTTCTTTTTTATGATGGTACATTGAAATAGTGTGGGGTATGTATGTGTTGTATATATTTCGTACCAGACAATTCCCCTCTATGCGTTTGCTTCATCTCATCAACAATTGTTTAATCTTTGCATCAAACAATGATGTTTTATACTCTCTTATACAAATGAAGCTTTTGGATTTATAGTTTATTCTGAGGTTTCTAGTTCTTCTCCATGGCTACCAGGTTAGCGTTCGTGTGCGCGATAAAGCAGCTCATTCAGTGATGAACGTTGATGACCTCCTCACACATTTTAAGGATGAAGTAGCAGCTTTCCATTAGAATATATTTTCTTGATAGTCATGGGAAGTTATTCACAGTTTTTAAAGACAGTTTTCTCAAGTTTACATGTATCCAATCTTCAGTGACCGCCATTCTTGTTGTATCCACAACTAATGTGATTGTGTTGATTACTGAACATCCCTCATCGCTTCCCCGATTTATGTTCTAAATCAAGATTAATGATGCAGTTTTGGTAATATTTCCTAACTTCTCTAAACATGCTATGTACTGCGGCTTTACACTATTCCAAGAATATCTTCCCTTGAGTAATTAGAAGTATATGTTAATGAAAGTGTCTAGAGAAACACATTTGCTTACTTCATTCAGGTTGGAATAATAAGATGTTTTTTTCAAAGCAATCATGTCATTGTTAAAAGATGATAATTGGCAACTGAAGGGAGATGCATGTGATTGCATAAGAAGACATGTAGCTCTTCATGACTTAATACATTGTGACATTATGCAAAATCGTCACCAATTCCATTAGCAAATAATGCTAGTTGCTAATGTCTGATAGCCTGTTTTCGCCAAGCTCCAATGATAAATATAATGGTCAATATGAAATAGGAGCCAATATCAATCCAATTGTGAAAATTCATGAAACGGATCATCAAATACACATCTGCAGAGGAAATGAAGATGGTCTAAAGTCGAAACATCAACATGAACAAAGAAGTTAGTTGTGAATTTTGAGCACCATCTTGAACAAGTTATGACCTATATAATTCATCAACAAGGAGATGCACAAAAATAACACTTTAAGGTTATACTAATGTAGGTTTGCACGTCTCGAGTTCGAACCTCTTATAGATTGAGTAAGATTGGCTTGTAATAAATATTCAAGGCAACTAGAGTTTTAAGTGTAATACAAAGTACCTCCATTAACAAGACTCCCCATGCAGCTAAGTTTGTAAAGAAGACTCAGTTTGCAAACAAGACCAAAAATCAACTGCAACACAAAACTTATATTTATCAAGGCATATAAACTAGGAGGAGCTAAAAAAGTTGTATGAGAAAACAAGATTAACTCCAAGACATAGGGAAATCAACCCTTAATAATCCTTCTTTTCTTAGGGAATTCATTTGTGACTATATGAGGGTATACAATCTGAATCCAAAGGAATAAGTTCATCAGAAACATCGATAACCTTGTTCATAATATACACTTGCTAAGCAGGTAGAAATGCTGATAAGCTTGTCAATGTGAGTTCATAAATACAGAATGTGGACTCAAATTTCTATTAATTCTAGAAAGGGTTTCAGGGACTCAGTAGACGACCCCTATTAGATCGATACTGTATTTGCCTCATTATTGTGTGTATTAGGGGACTTGAATTGCTATGTGTTCAATAAAATACAGTAATAGCAAATACATTGCAGTAACTTTTCGTTAATCCGGATCAGTTCCCTCGCTCATACTTACCACTGCTTCTTGTTGGTAATTAAGTTCATAGCAAAAGTATTCAGGCACTTGCCTAATCCAAAAAGAAAAAATTTCTTAACCATTTGACTTTTGAGAACCAAAATGTACTATGTACCTTAGGAAAATTGTACTAACAAAGGAGTACCTTAGGAAATAATTTAGCAGTGTTAACTTACAATGATGAAGCGTAATTGTTGAAAGTTTGCATAATATCCATCAATATCTAGCAACTGATGATGAATTTTCTGGAGATACAGGGGCAAACCGTGCAAAATCTGCAACTGCAACATAATTTCATTTCTATGAATTGGATCAACTACATTAATAATAACAACCATTTTCACTATAATCACGCACCAATAATAGTCGACGTATACCACCTCCATAAAGGCGATTATACTGCTGGATGTTTTTGTATATCTCCAAGCTTTCATCACTCGACTTACTAAACGCGGACGCCTCTGGTATCAGCTTGCTGACTGGTTGGCTGCATATAGGGCACTTGCATTGTTTAATTGAAGGCCTGTGTTTCCAGCATAGCAATATGCAGTTACCTAAATTGTTATGGAAACAAGGGAAAGTGAATCAAGTAAAGAAAGAAGCTATGACTCTATGAGCAATTCAAACATTTCTCAACAAACTAAAGCAATCTCAAGGCATTCAGTAAGGACAGAAACTAAAGAAGACCAGGCATAGGAAGTTCCAAAAACAACAACTACAAAGTTCTTTCATTCATGTAATTAGTACTTAATCCTTAATTACTACCTCCATCACGAATAGAGAGTCTATTTTGATTTTGTTTTCTCAAAGTTAGCCAATTTTACGTTCTCAATCGACACATATATAAAATTTTGATATGAATCAAAATTATTATGTTAATGTTAAAGTCGATTCAAAATACTTTCATTTGATACTTTTTTCATCAAATATTACACAACATAAACGAAAATGTTTAGGTTCAAAATAAAAAAGCTCAAAAAAAAAAAAAAGACAAATCTTTTTGAGATGGGTGGATAACTAATAAATTTCAAAATAAAACATGATTTTGAGATACAAGTATATCAATCACATTTAGCCATTGACAACAACATATTTCAAACACAACTTTGAGGTATATCAAGAAACCTCAGGACTAAAAAAAAAAACGAAATCAATTAATTCTGAGTATACCATCATCAACCAATGAAACAAAAATCAAATCTCTGAACTAATTAGCATACAAATATAACTTGAACAAAAAAAACATACCACAAAACCAGTGACCACAATTGGTCATGCATGGTACGTAGAAAACGTTGTAGCAAATTGGACAAACATCATCTGAGGGAGGTGTCTCCATCATCATGATATTAATATTGCGGCCATGCATGTCCATGGTGTAACAAAATTCATATTTATATTATTCAAATATAGCAAAAGATCGAAGAATAGTAGAGAATCATGAATACACTTTGGTCACACAATTTGGCAAGCATAAAGAAACAATGAACACTCAATGTGTTAGTGTGTTCACCGTTGTGTATACTGCAGCCATGGTCTTCGATCTTAAAGTTATAGTGGTAAGCGAGGGAAAATTTCCAGGCTCAATTTTGGCCATTTGAAACGTATCTGATTCTTATCCATGATATACAAAGGGTTTATGCGGTGAGACCATGATGAGAATGATCGTTGTACATTGTGTAGCAAAGCTTGCAATAAATGATCATTTTATTATGAGTCGGATATCGAAAAATAAAATGATATTGGTAATATGAGTACTGATAAAATCTTATCAATATGAATTATATCATCCATTTTGAGTCATGATATTACAATTCATTTATTGTATTTCGTAATCTAAAATTTAGTTTAATTGATATTTTTATTTTTAGACATTATTTTGATATTCAATAAATTTTAATATATTTTTATAATACATATAGAATTGATATAATTGTGAAATACTCTTTTGTAATTTTTATAATGTAATTGTAAAGTTATTCAAATTTACCTCGATGATTTATTTGGCTATAAAATAGATATTATTTTCAATGTACTATACACTTGTGTAAATTTTCGTATTAATAGTATCATATGATATTTTTTAAGTCAAAAGCTAAAAATATAATGTTAATCAAACTAAGGTGGATGGACTAATGGATAATTTTATGTACAATACTTATGGTTTGCAAAAAAAACTAAAGGAAAATATGTTCTGCATGGTGTACAATCATCATAACCAACAAAGGAGCATACTGTCCATTAAGGGGTAGATGATGCTTACTGCAAATCCTTATATTAGTACTCCTTGTAGCATCTATGAAAGTTGAAGTTGAACATTGAAACTTGAAAGAGTACATATAACAAAGAAAATGACATATCAACAACAAACTCATAAATTTAATGGAGATTATTAATGCAACTTCAATTTCCTTTACAAATACATTCCCCATCACACCATATGTCGCATCTAAAATTAAGCAACATGGACATGTACTTTTTTTCCCCCTTATCTAAGTTTTCTTGTAGTTCAAGTGAGAAATCCAAGTAGTTGGTTGATAGTATTAGTAAGAATTATCGAAGGGCGATACGTTCCACATTAAATATATCATGAAATATTATTTATATATTATTGCATCATTTCCTGTAATTACAATTGATTTTAAGATGTAACACCATAGATTCGTAACATGGTTCATTACCCAAAATTGGTTCACGTGAACGAGGATAATGAATGAGCAACCATCCGGACATGATTATGTCAAAACATTTTATATAGACGAATGTATAGTGATATTTTAAGTACGTTGTCTCAATTGCTTTATACGTACTCCTTAAGGATTCTCTTCTACTTCGATATTGGACCTACTTTTCCTTGTTGTTTATGCTTTCTGTCAATTTCCATTTCATTAAATTCTATGTTTTAAGTCAAAAAGTGAAGATTGCTACTCTATTAATTGTTAGCAAGTGAACATTTATGCCATTTACCAAATTTTCCCTTATTTTCTTGCTTTATGATATGTACCAAGAAATAAAAAGATAGCAAAACTTCAAGAATCATGCCTTTTGGTCTGGTTTCAGCATGGAACAAACGACGAAGAAGCAAATCAGAGGATCTCATGAATCCTTGTATGTTGTTGTCCTTATGTTTTGTGACATCATTACAAGTTCTGAATATTTATGATTGAATTTTTTGATGTTTCCAGGGATATATAAGTCTATAGAGAGTTGGCAGATTGAAGATCAAAGGCCACCGGCTAAAAGGCGGTATGGCTCATTAGTATTTACTCTCAGGGAAATGGAGGAGGCAACATGTAACTTCATTGATGATAACTTGCTAGGTGAAGGTGGTTTCGGACGAGTTTATAAGGGCACTCTGCGTTCTGGAGAGGTTTGTTTATTTAGAGGCAAAAAAATTCATGATTTTCCTTTGTACATTATTGGTTTTAATGTTGCAGTTTCTTGTTGGAATGTGATAGGTTGTGGCAATCAAGAAAATGGAATTACCCCCATTTAAAGCAGCCGAAGGGGAGCGTGAATTTCGCGTTGAAGTTGATATATTAAGTGGATTAGACCATCCCAATCTGGTATCATTAATAGGTTATTGTGCTGATGGGAAACACAGATTCTTGGTTTATGAGTATATGCACAAAGGCAATTTGCAAGATCACTTGAATGGTCTGTGTATAATTTATTAGCCTGTTTGACATTGTTTTTATGTAACGACCCGCCCCGAGTCGGCGGGTAACAGGCCATTGTTGAATGCTTATTAGTTTTACTTCTGTATGAAGGGATTGGAGAAGAGAAGATGGATTGGTCATTAAGGCTTAAAGTCGCTATTGGAGCAGCTCGAGGACTTGCATATCTCCATTCAAGTGCTGCAGTTGGAATTCCTATTGTTCATAGAGACTTCAAATCTACTAATGTCCTTTTGAATTCCAATTATGAAGCAAAGGTATGCTCGTCACATGCATCATATGTAATCGATTTCTCAAATATTTGATAATTTTTATGTTTAATTAATCGTTCTAAAAATACGTAGCAAAAATTTATACTCATTTGAATTTTTATTCTAATTAATATTTTTATTTTTTGAAGGATATTTTGATCACAAACAACTCTTTAAATGTAATACAAAATTAGAATAAAAAGATGTTCATAGAGATACTCTTATTATTTTAACGATTTGATGTTACTACAGCTAAATATATTGGTAATTGATCGTGATATAGTATCATCGATTTTTTTATGTAGGATTCTAATTAGTATGATTTAAAAGTATAATTTAATTTTGTGGATCCTAATATATAAAGATTCTTATTATTTGCATGGAATTAAATAATAATATCATAATTATAATTCTACTCCAAAACATATGATTATTTAATTAATACCTATTAATATAATATAACAACAATTTTACATAATAATAAATAATAATAATAATAATAATTCTACAAAAAATATGATTATTTAACTAACAACTATAATAATAATAATAAGCAGATTCTACGTAAAATATATTATTATTTAACTAACACTGATGGCTTAAAAATTGAAAATGACATATGATGAAAATCTATTAGGTAAGAAGGAGTAATAAGTGATAATATATAATATATGGCATGCTTTGTGAATTGAATCGCAGAAAGTTTAATACGTACAAAATTGAGCAAAAAATAATTGTGTTATTATTACATACATTTGGAATCATTAAGCATTACTTGAAAATAAATAAATAAAGTTAATTAAAAAGTGGGATCTGTAACCGATTACAAGTATATATATAACGAATGTATGTAATGTATAAATTATGGCTTAAATGCGTATGCTTGATGGTCATTTCAATTGATAATCAAATATGTGCAAGTATAAAATATAGTGAATATTTAATACTACCTCCATTTTTTATTTGGCGTTGTATAATATATCGATGTAAAATTTTGACAATTAATTCTTGATTAATTATTATTTTAATAATATAAAAATTATATCGTTAGATTGAAAATAGTTTAATATTATTTTCTTATAATTTTGACATTATAGTTTAAGAATAATTGATGAATCAAGTTCATTTTCGATATACGGCATCAAAAATAAAAACAGAGAAATGATGATTAATTCTATTAGAACTCCTAATTTTAGATTTTTAGAAGAAGAATAATTTAGTAATTAATAATGTGAAAAGGAAAGAAATCTGATCTTTATTCCTTTGATTTTATATATGTTATTGATTAGTGATATAATACACATATATTCAATATACTTTGCTTTTGGATGCAGATATCAGATTTTGGGCTAGCTAAGTTGATGCCTGAGGGGCAGGACACATGTGTGACAGCTAGAGTTCTAGGCACTTTTGGCTATTTTGATCCTGAATATACATTGGTTTGTATGCACCTATTTCGATTAAAGACATAAATCAAATTATTTCAATTTTAATATGCAAATCTTGTTCTTAACTAATGCTGGAAATAGACAGGTAAACTTACACTACAGAGTGATGTTTATGCATTTGGAGTTGTGCTTCTTGAACTTCTGACAGGGCGTCGAGCATTAGACCTTGATCAAGGATCAAATGATCAGAACTTAGTTTTGCAGGTATGATAAGTTTCTCATTAATTTAGCATTCTCCTCCAGTACATGTCCTAATATATTTGTCCTGTTACATTACAGGTTAGGCATCTATTAAACGATAAGAAGAAACTGAGGAAGGTTATTGATCCAGAGATGAGAAGGGGATCATACACGATTGAGTCGATTGTAATGTTGGCGAATCTAGCATCGCGCTGTGTCAGGATTGATAGTAGCCAGAGGCCATCAATGGCAGAATGTGTGAAAGAGCTTCAACTGATATACCATATGAATTCGAAAGGGCTAGGAATGACTATGCATGCCTTCAGAATGATTTGATCATCAGTGTTCAAAAATGAAATGATTCTCTTTTTGTATACAAATAATTATTTGGTTAACACCAGTAAACATAGAACAAAAATACAAGTGAGAATAGTATACTTTTGTTTGGAGTTTCTTTCTTATAAGTTGAATTCTTTGGAATGAGGCAAGAAAATTATAGACTTAGCCCTCTTGTTGAAGTCCTGGGCAAAGAACTGCAGATTAAATTGAAAAGTAATGCAAGTAGTTATGATGAAATGATGGGGGGGTGGGTTGGATGGGCAATACAAAAAAAATGAAAATGAGCCATACAGTTTTGGGAATAATATCAGACCTAAACATGTGGGATTCCATGTTATTAGGAGCAATGTATCACAAAATTCCTCTTATATTTCATAAATATCTTTCATCTATTTCCTCCATTGTATTCTTCTTAAAACATTCCTCCTTGGTTGAGGGGGGAATAGATAGAAGATTATTCCCAATAATTTTATCATTCTTGTTCCGCGCCTCTATTGCATGAGGCGATCTTCACCTTTTGGTAAAATTTCCATACTATGACCATTTTTGTTGAGATTATTGAATGATTTTTTGCTTGATCGTTGATTATCATAATTTCTATTCGGTTCGTGGCTCGATAAAATACCATTTATGTGAATAGTATGCGAAGAGATTGAACTATCAATATCTATATTCAAAAGATCAAATGTGGCAACTGCCTGCATGGGATAACAAAATGACAAATACATACATATAAACAAATATGATTAATAATTTCTATTAAAAAAGTGTACATTGGTGTTAATTTTTCTTGTTATGGTTTAATAACTTATTCTATCTTGTAATAACCATGAAAACAGGTAAGAGTATCAAGTGAAATTGGAATAAAAATGGATGGAAGATTTTTCGTTGTTTTTCTTTTGCTCCACATTGCCCATGCAACAATTCCTCAGGCTGTTCCCAACCCTCCCGGAAAGAAATGGCAGACTTTGAATGGTACGTTCCATCATTCATATTCGAAAAATGTACATTGTCTCATCGTTAAGTTTTTCGTTAAATCTCTAACCCCGAGCCCACGTGCTCGTCGCGTCTTTTTATTCCCTTAGGTATGGAGCCTGTTTTGGCAACAACTGGTGTATCTGGAGTTTTCCCTGAAGGGACTGATTATGGCTTCAATTTCGACAAAAAAGTCAGCTATTTGCCCAACACATTGTATTACTGTGACTTGCAATTAACAAAAGATGAACTTCCATTGTGCATGTCAACTGTAACACTAGAAAACTCAACAAATATCAAAGATAAAATTCCAAATGGAAAGAGGAGACATAATGTCAATGGCCTAGATGTTGAAGGATGGTTTGCACTGGACTTCACCTTTTATCAGCTATTTGAAGACAATAAGACACCAATTTCATGTATGTCAACTGAACATACATATATATTGGTCTAATCCTTTTTCTTGATAGTAAAATTTTAGCCAATTTTTCAAATTTCGTCTAAGTTTTAGTCCTGGTTTTGTCCTGGCATATATAATTTTGAGATAAAAAATTGTTCCATGTCAAGATAGTAAAGTTTGGAGAGTCTACTATGTTATACTTTTTGGTGGAATAAGTGTTTAACCTTTAATTTTGGATTAATAATTTGCAGTGGTGCAAAGAACATTTTCAAGAACATCATTTGTAGATGAAATGTACGGTTTATCTGCACTCGACACAGACGATAAATCGATGGATGATGCAACATACTGGATAAATGTGGAGGTGAATCATCTTTTGCATACTTATGACAAGTTTTTTATGTTTCAAATTAATTGTCCATTATTGTTGTTATTATTATGCATTGCCCATTATTTGTTATTGAAAGAGGTTTTTTTTTTATCATTTTGATTTTGCAGCATGATTTATTCTACAAACAATTCAAACTCAACCCTGAAACATTCATACTAAATTTCTTGAATGTTAAACCAATAGTTTACCTTTCATCCCCTGAGGTTAATTTCTTGAAGGGCATGGTTCCAAAACTCCTCAACAGAAAAACAAAGCTCATCTTCAAATTCCAACCAAGTTTGGATGTGATTGAACCTACAACTAAAGAACCATATGGTTCTTGGTTGAAAAAGTTGTCCGAAATCAAATTATTTGCAGCTGGAATTCTTGTACCTAAGGAGTTCATTTGGCCTGTTCATCAAAACGGATATTTGTTACCGGCTTCGACTTTGGTGAATGATGCTCATAAATTAGGCCTTGAAGTTCATGTTTATGGTCTTCAAAATGATGCCAGATTGAGCTTCAATTATAGCTATGATCCAATCAAGGAGTACCTTAATTACGTTGATAATTCACAGTTTTCGGTTGATGGAATCGTCACTGATTTTCCTGTCACTGCTTCAGAATCAATAAGTAAGGCTAGTTTATTTCATTTTGTAGTAAACAATAAGACTGCTTACTATGCGATCCTCCTTATCCTGCTTAGGCAGAAGCATCTTCAAAGGCATCAGAGCATGTTCATATTAATGTTAATGCAGTAAACAATTAGCTATAGTCTTTATAGTCTGACCACCATCAAATTTTTCTCTTGCAGAATGTTTTGCCCATGAGAAAGATCTTACCAAAAAGGTCCCAAGTAAGAGAAACATCATTCACCATTTTTCTTACACTTTCTAAAAATCCTTAAAATATCATCAATCATTAAAGTTGTTTAATACTAACTTGAGAAATATTCCCTTTTTTGTATGTAGAATACATTATATCTCACAATGGAGCAAGTGGAGATTTCCCTGGATCAACTGATCTAGCTTATCAAAAGGCTATAGATGATGGAGCAGACATAATTGATTGTTCTGTTCAATTATCTAAAGATGGAGTTGCTTTCTGCATGGATTCAGCTGATCTTACATTCCCAACCAATGCAGCAGAAACTTTCATGGAGAAATCACAAATGATCCCTGAAATGGGACCTAGCAATGGAGTTTACTCCTTTGATCTTACCTGGACTGAGATTCAATCATTGAAGCGTAAGCCTTTTTCGACGAAAAAATAAACAAGTTATTTTATCATTCCCTTCATGTTCATGTGAATTGATCTTAAGTTTACAATTTATTTTCAGCTCAATTGAGAAGTAATTATGATGATAAACAACTTCCAAGAAATCCATTGAACAAAGCAGCAGGGAAGTTTGTAACTCTCCCCGAGTTCTTGAATCTTGCCAAGACAAGAAAAGTTCATGGAGTTATGATCACTGTGAATGTAAGTCATTTCCTCAAATGATCCCCATGTTAGTCACTTTTCCATGGTTGATTCTTATGTTTAAGCTGCTCGTATGTTTTCATAAGCCGCGTTAAAGTAGGGCATTCAAATGAAAACGAACCTAAATTCTTAGTCGAACTAACATATTTTCTTTTGTTATCCTTTGTATCTTCAAGAATGTTCCTTATCTAGCATCAAAGAGAGGCTTGGACATGATCAAAACAGCCTCCACAGCCCTGACCGAAGCAGGACTCGACAAACAACAAATCCAAAAAGTTCTAATCCAATCAGACGACAGTGCAGTCCTCGAACACTTCAAGGAAACCGCGCCTTCATACCAAAGAGTATTCGAAACCAAGGAGGATTTGATGGGTGTTAGCCCTGATGTTCCAGCTGAAATCAAGAAATTTTCCGACGCTATCACACTGCAAAGAAACGCCATTGTTTTGAACTATCCAATGCCTATGTACTTGTCTGCAAATTACACCAACATAGTAGCAGAAATGCATAAAGCTAATGTTTCAGTCTATGTTGGAGTTTTCAAGAATGAATTCACCAATCTTTTGTTCGATTATTATGCGGATCCTTATATCGAGTTGGCCACACATGACAATGCAGAGGTTGATGGATTCATCACTGATTTCCCTTCTACAGCAGCTGCATATATGCGTAAGTATATATATACAATATTATAGAGTTAAGGCTAAATTTCATCTAGTCACAGACTACTCCGTCATTTTGAATAAGCGTCTAGCGTTTGGCGTTTGAGAATAGGCGGCGCGGGTGTATTTTGGCACCTAAACTTTAATTTAGATGCCTAGATGGTAGCCTAGGATTAATTGTCAATTTGGACAGACCGGTGAGATCAGTTGCAGTTTAGTCACAGATAGTTCTGATGTTGCCGATTAATCGCAGTGGCAAAATGTTGCAGTATAGTTGCAGAAAATGACAGATGTTTGCTTGTTATGGTGCTCGAGAAAGAATAGAGGCAGATGCGATATTTGTGGAATTTTGAAGGATCTCTAGCTGACAATTGTGCCTCCTTAGGGACTAATTTATAACATTGTAAATATCTAAAATTAAATGCAACTTGATCCCATCATCTGGGATCAATTTGACAATTATCTCCTCCAATATTATAGAATCTTCTTTAAGTAAATGTTGCACTACCTATATATGGTTCGTAGTTTTTGTAAAGTAGTAGGTAGTATTGAAACTTTACTCTTTTTTATCAATTTGAAAACAATTTTCTGTTATTAAAGGGGTAAGGTTGCATATTAATAGTATCTCTGCCCCTGCATATGCAGGAGCCTCCTATTGGGCCATGTTGACTTGTTTAGTTTGATCAAATATTTAACCTTGATTAAACATTGTGCATGCAGGTTCATGGTGTTCCTCAGCAAACAACAACTACAACATCTCAGGTATAAATCCAGGAGATGTATTCAGTGAAATGAAAAGTTTCAGGGATGAGCTGAAGTTAGATGCTGGTGATGGCAAAAAGGAGATAGTGCCTCCAGTTAAGGCACCCATACTGACTAAGGAAAATGTGGTTGATCCACCACTACCTCCAGTAGCTGTTATTCCACCCCCACCAGCGTCGCCCGAGAGAGCTAACAATCAAGGACCAAATAATGGCTCTGCTTCAGCAGCAACATTTGTTGATGCAAGTTCTAGTAAAGCATGTTTGTTCGAGACACTGTGGATGAACAGGCTATTTGTTTGCAAAATGTCATGTAAATCATTCCAATAGTTTCAGCCAAAAATGTTGTCCCAAATGTTTCCATAATCGAATAAAACATTTTACTGTGGACCCGGGAGTTACTCAATATGGTCTTAGAATGCAATAATCAATTGGTTTAAAGCAGAACCCATAAAGTAAATATAATCCACATGCAATATCTTACCACATTATTTAGTTGACTCATATTTGAATAATATATTGTTGATATTTTCAATATTTATCATATCACCAAACATAATATTCAACGTTAGATTGAGAAAAGAAGGGTTATTAATTTTTTTTTTTATATATAAATTACTTGATAAAGAATCACGATTATATAGTATTGTAAATTATGAATCTGAATGTTGAATAATATAAATAACTAAGCACAATAAAATATATTCTTGACAAAATTGAACTCAATATCTAACATGCAAACTTAATTAGGATAGCGATAAATTATTTATATACTATTTATATACTAATAGTGTACTCCTTCTAAAGAGTATTTTTATATGACTAGAATATGAAATAAAGTACTAGTAATATGTTTTATCACATTACATTTTTTAATATCTTAATACAAATGTGGATCATACTCACACAAGAGTGGTCACTTGAACTTGTCGTTAATATTAGAATGCGCATGGTTTTGGTTTGGGTGATTTTGACATATTTTTAAGTGATTGATATATGCGATTTTTAAAGACCAATATAATCGACTTATTTAATATCTAACCCATACGGTTTGACTTTTTAGAGTTTAAATAAGTTATTAATTATGTATTAAAAAATATATTTGTAACTTTAATAATTAAAAATTAATATTGATTCTTTAAGATTTAAAGAAAGTCACCACAAATATTGTTTGATTCTTGCAACTAATAGCAATAACAACATATATTAAAAAATTCAACGTCTAGTAAAAATAAATCAAGTGACTCTCTAATATTGAAAATAAATAAGATATGATGGAGTCAAGGCTGTCTCATTGATATCGGGGGCCCTGTACCTCGATACAAAATAAGGATCTTTTTAGTAAACTTTTTAATAAATTTTTTTGGTGCAATGTCAATAAAAACAAGGAACCATATAAATATCATAATCAGGTCATTCAATATGTTGTTCCGAACATTACTAAAAGTTTTGTTGCAAAATAAAACTATTCACTTGAAAATTGAATTAAATAACTAATAAACAATTCATTATACCAATATGAAATAAATAACTAATAAAATAATTTAATGATTGTTCTTGTTGGGTACCTCAATATATGTCTCTAATCTTTATTGCTTGCACATGAATTTGCATAAACTAATAAGTAATAAATAATTTAATTGATATGATTATTAAAAGACAAATAGATATAGACATATAATAAAGAATAATTAATTGAATTTTCCATATAGTTAAAGTAATCAAAGTACAATAGGTTTTTTCAATGAGAATTTGGATTATTTTTTATAAGTTTCAATTGTGTGCTTGAATTTTATAATTTTTAAATTTTTTTTCCCTTAAAAGTGGGGCCCCTAGTGATGTGGGCCCTGTGCAAAAGGACACTATGCACATTTTAAGACCACTTACATGGATGGAGTAGTATTGGTAAAACTACTGAAAACTTTGACTATTATTTATTAATTATATATTGATTTAATAAATATAAAATTTATATCATTAGATTAAATCTTTGAAAATAGTTGGCTAATTTCATATTATTTTCTTATATTTTTGAACGTATAGTTTTAGAGTAATTGATAGTTAAAGTTAAAACCGATATGAAAGCGTCGAATGAAAAAAAAACGGAGGGAGTAATAATTTACTTAGTATCGATCAGTGCTGGACCAATGATGCGGCCCAATGTACTTATGCAGGGTTAGATTTTAGCTTTATATTATTTATTGTTAATTATTATTTTTAATTTTTAATTATTTTATTATACTTATTTAGTAATTTTTCTTATTTGAATTCTGATAGCGGTTCGGTTCGGGGTTTGTGATTTATTAAATTGACAAGCTGAAACCAAAACCAATTAATATAATTATAATACTTGTGATCTTGTGTGTGCAAATAAAAAAATAAATTTAAAAAAACCACAAAAAGAAATAACGTAGAAAAATTCTGTGGAGAGAAAATAAAGATAGGGAGGCTATTGAAACAACTTTTTATTTTCTATTGGTTATGAATACAGTGTCACGTAGTAGATAATATTTATAATGTAGTTTATAAGTTGTGGCATTGGCGGTTACTGGCTGTGAAGAAGTTGCCCATGAAAATTAAAATAAATAAAAAAATTATTAGGAGGGTAAAATAAGGAAATACTTAATTTGAAACTGACTTTTTCTTGTGGAAATGAGAGGAGAACTAGGCATTATATACTATTACTAGATTATAAAAATCAAAACAGAGCAGATCAAATATTTTCAAATCTACCATATCGGTACGGATTGAATTGGTTTGGGCACTTTGATGGTTTGACTGCACTGCCCTAGTTAGTGTGTGTTGGTGATCAAGTGATGAGAGTTAGACACAATTAAATTTCGACAAGAATTCTTGAAATGATACTTGAATCTATAATCCTTTTGAATCTAAAAAGGGAACATTTTTAGACTGTTATTAGGTTCCCTAAAGAGACAACCAAAGTGGATTATTCACAATCTATCACTTTTCCTATAAAAAAATCAAATGTTCATGGTATATAAATTATTCAATAATATAGGTGAGAAAATGTATCAATGATTTGATATTATGTCCTTCTCTCCATGCTCTTAATGAACTGGACAAGCCACCATATTAGAAAGGGCGAATTTGGGCTAGTCTTAAGAACTTGATGTGACTTGTGAGGAGAAAATTAGTAAAATAGCACATATTTGACCCATTTTTTAATTTGAACGTCCTATTAATTTTTTTTACATAAAAGTACACTTTTTATGTCAAATGTCTAAAATATCTCCTTAAAATAGTAGGTATCTTTTCTTCATCTTCAACCCCACCCCTTTTCTTCAACCTTCCAATTCACCAGTTTTTTAAGGGGGTATTTTAGTCGTTTGGCTTGTGAATTAATGTTATTTATATAAAGAAAATTAAAAGGGTGTTCCAAGTTAAAAAATGGGTCAAAGTGTGCTATTTTGCCCATTTTCTCACTTGTGAGCTACAATTAAAGCCCAACCCATTGAGAGTATAACATGAAGACTAGCCCAAATTTGCCCTTTCTAATACGGAGTACATGTTAATATGTTATACTCTCGTCTCTCAATGTATTAGAAAAGGCTTGTGTAGTTGTGTGCCTATGGCCCAATTGAAGTCTCTACATATTTAGCCTGCTCTATTTTCAAAAGTCTTCAATTGTGTATTACTAGGAAGTAAATAAAATGCTAGAAGTGCAAGTTTCTTAATCAATGGTTATGATTGAGAAATACTATATAATCAACTCTATCAAGAGGAATCATGGAAAAGTTATTACTCTATCTATAAAAATATACTCAGAGAATAACTTTTAAATTGTCTTACATTCTATCTTTTGGAGGAGGCTCAAACTATAGACATGTTATTAATTGATGTATGAAGTAATGACATGTAAATACACAATTATTAGACCATTATTGGACCACCACTTATGTGTTAGATTATCCTATCTTTGATAATGAGGGATACTTTTCTTATCAATATTCAATAATGGTTAGAAAAAGATAGGAAACAACAGATTTTTTGGTAGTGGATGTAGCCAAATTTCAGCATATATAATGCATGTTTTGCAATATTTTATCATGTGCTAGAATGTATAATGTCTCTTTAAATGACATAATTAACAAAATAAAGTGGGTGGCTAATTGGAAAAGGGAGTGCCTCTCTTTCTTGAGACTTAATAATTGAGAAGGTGTTTCAACAAATACGTTGTATTTTATACTTTATCTTCAACAATTGATACTCGAGGCAAAGCCAAGTAGTTTATACACATTCACATTTTTTAATTCATAATCACATGTTGTAGGTAAAATTAACTTGGGTCAAGTCCATCAATTTTTGCTATTTATGATTGTGACAAGAGTGTAGAAAAGAAAATAATGGAGGTAGGGAAGGATCAAAGATATGGAGAAGTGAGTGAGGGTGGAGGGGAGCTAGTAGGTATGTGTTTGTATGATGATTATGCATATGACTCTTTTGTCTCCACTCTTTTGAATGGATTGGAGGTCCATCCAGAGAATGCATTGCATACCCCAAAGCTATAAAGAACAATATGACAAACAGACAACCCCCGCTCCCTCCCTTGATAGATCATGGATGCATGGCCCTTTGCTTTGGCCAGCCTTACAATTTCTCTTCATTTTTCTATGTATGTTTCACCATAGCTTCTTTTGGTGCGTGGTATCAAAAGGAATTTGCTTGTGAGTTGGAAAGCCAACATTCTAGGCTCCTCTCTCATTATCTCCCTTTTCTTTCTATATATCAAGGATTATAAAAAATGATTCATTCACCTTTCTTATTAACAACTTATAGATACATTGTAAAAATGTGGGTGTTATGCTCATGAAGTGATTCGAAATAGTATTCTTATTATCGATCACAAGAATAAGATTATCTTATCTTGTAGATTACAAAAATGCTTAGACATAAGTATATTCAAAGACAGTGAGGGCATTGCAGAGTAACTTTAATATATACTAGTACATGTTATTTATCTAGATAGGCTTCCTACAAATTTCACTACAAGTGATATAACTATGATACACAGCTATCTACATGCATCATTACCTTTGTTATTTTTCTCAATGGAAATTCATATGTAATCTTGCCAATGTATATGGGCTATATATAGCTAGTAATCTTGTGGTGTTCATCATTTGGATTCAAGCTAGTGTTCGATTAATTAAATTATTAATGGCAATCGGATCCTTGGTGTATATATATAGATTATCCATATCTATAAACTACGGAATAGGATTGCCATGATGTTGCCTAATGCTTGGCATATACAATTAAAGGGGTCTCATCATTGTTATCCTCGGAATAATCATGCAGTAAAACTAAATCGGACACCAATATATCATCTGCAGGACTAGTAGTAACAAATATTGTAAAATTTGTAATACTAATAATCACTCTCTATTCTTCTTCATTTTTCAGATCAATATTGTAATATTAATAATCACTCTCTCTATTCTTTGTTGATTTTTTCATTTATATTAGGAATATCGATGTAATTAGGGATATACGTTATGCATGATAAGTATATATATACTAGCTATAGATTAAGATAACAATGGTAATGGGAACTAATAAATGTTTACATTACATCATAAAAGAACTCATTACATAATATGAAAGTAATAATACTGTAATAGAAACCAAGGCATTACACATCATTCTTGGGCTCTAAAACTTGTCATAAACGTAATTCAATATCTACTATTTCATCCTACTTTATAAAAGAAATTGCACTTTAAACGTGTAGAGTACGTAACCACATTTAAACTTTGGCTCACAAACATACATTTATTGGATTCTCTGTAATGAAATCCTAGAGAGTCCCTTTATACTACTCTCTATAGTCTTTACTGATATGGCGTTTATACATATGACTAGCCCAGTCTGGCTCTTCTTTTTGTTATAGCAAGTTGTCATTGTATTAGGTCAATATAAGTTCGTGACCAAATAAGTTGTTTCACAAGGCTGTCCTAATTTATTTTGCCCAAAAAATATCTGTAACTCTAACAATATAATAAACTCTTTTTTTAAATAATAATTCGCAATACGAGCTAGCGATAAACTCCCTTTCAAGCAACAAATTATATAAGCATTTTAGCCTTTTATCAGATTCGTAATACATATAAATAAAGTACTTCATATCAGTCACTTATATGCCAACATTAATTGAGGCTTTACCTAATTAATCAAATGTCACAATTCAATTAACATTTCTGTTTGAAGTAATTATTAATCAAATCTCGCAATTAAATTTAGATCGAGGCATATAAGTAATTTACATACTCGGGGATTGAAAAAATAGTTACGTCTTTTTAAATTCTTTGGTCCATGCCCTTTTTTTTCTTTGCAGAAACCCCACGGTCATTTGTTTTACAAGCCAAATAAGATTGAAAAGCTGATATTTTTAGGCTATCAATCTTTGTCATGGCCACATAAAGCTAAAATTTTCCTCCAAAATGAATTAATATAAAGTGTGAGAACATAGCTTTTATCAATATGAGTGGATGGCCTGTTTTTAATATTAATATATTTATATATATTATAATGTTGTTTGACATAAAAGATATACGCTCCTGAAGTGAAGTTAATCCAATTTAACGAGAAAACAAGATATGGACTTTGTATCTACTTTGCTTTTGTATTTTGCATCAACCTAATTCCATTATGTTTCTTAAGTATATTAAATTGACTATAATTAGTGGTTAATCAGTTGTCTTGTTTCTCATTTCTCTATCAGGGGTAACGGATTTCAATTTGTCTACCAAAAATTCAACTATAGCAAAAGTTGATAAGCCACTAATAATGAGGTAGCTCCTATCTAGTGGATTTGAAAAAAATGTCCCAAATATCCTTCTTCTTAATTCGATCTTTTGCTAGCTAGGAGATAATAAAGGTATAATATACTCCATAATTGTTGCTCTCGAGTATGTTCCAGACTTCAGAGTAATTTGGCCCAATGATATGTAACTTGTAATTTTCACGCAAGGTGAATCGAATAATAAATTTGTTTATTTTTTGTATTTTTTTTATTTTGTTACATTATATGTTTATTTTTACCAAAAAGAAATGAACTGTCACTTAAGTTGCATTGACTAATAAGACTAAGAGTGGATTTGGTACATATACTAAATCAAACAATCCAATTAGATTTCACTGAGGCATACTTCCAAATCTCACCTAAGAATAATGGAGATTTTATCATTATCCTGTCGATTTTTTATTTTTATTTTTTAAAGATAGAAGTTTACAATTACAAGCTTGATATCGGGGCCAAGCTAATTAAATTTTAAACTAAATAAATAAGGCTGAAACTTGAAAAGCAGCTTTATCTTCTAAAATACATTGCGTAGGCAGCTGTCTTGTACGAATATTGAGCCAGGGCGCGTAAGCTTGGAAATCATGCATTAGGTCTTTGAAAAACTGAAAGCATAACTTTGGATAGAGAACCGAGGCCAAGTCTGGGTGATAGCAGGGCCCACGAGTCATTATCCTTTCCGGTCAAATTAAAATAAAGATTAATTAATCTGCACACTGAGGAGTTACAACTTACAATAGTAGGTACAACTATCTAAATTTGTATACTACGGAGTACCTACCAAGAAGAACTTCATTCATTCAATGCATTTTGATTGGTCTTTTCGAAACAACTTTTCAATCATAATTACTTTTATTGTTAATGCAATAAATATTAATAATTTATGTATTGTATTTAAAAAAATATTTTATAATACTATATATGTGTTTTTCTAATAACTTGCATAACATAGTTAAATAATTATTCATAATTAAAGCAAAAATTTCAAAGATTATGATAATGAATTGATTGAAGTATTGATACATGGTTGTTGTAGACAGTCGAAATTTAATAAATAATTTTAATTAAATTCGATTTATTTTAATCGGTGAAATCGATTAAATAAAGAGTAGATCACCACGAGTTCTGGCGTGACAATTAGATTTTAGATTTCAAAGTTCTAACAAAAATCGAAACACGTGTAAAATAATAAGGGTTCGAAATTAAGCTCTTGGAACTAATTGAAGTCAAAATAAAGTTTTATACGTTAAATTAACCTAAATTTTTAACTTTCAGTGAGGTTCCCGAAAATAGGACCAAAATTAAATGTCTCCCAGTTAAAATTAAGGAGTTTAGGGCTAAAACTCTAATTTTATTAAAATACGCTATTTATTTCAAAATGGATTAGAATCATGGGGCTCAAATGAAGACTCTAAAGGAATGAGGCTTAAAAGCGGAGACTCCAAAGTTTGGGGCTAATCCCCGAAAAATGCGTTTGGCGCAGAAAGATCAGGAACACTTCTTCATGAAAATAGAAGCCCCGTATTATTCTTGAGACAAAACAATTCATAAAATTCAACGATCCAGAATCTTTTCGAAATTCGCGGTTTAGATCGTGATCACTGAAAATAGATTGACGATCCTGGCAGTATTTGAAGCCCGAAAGCCTATAAGTACCCCCTATAACCGAAAATTCCATCAAAAAAATACAACAAAAAATACAACAAAAAGCTTTTGAGAGAATTTAGTATTAAACAACTCTGAATGTATTTCTTCATAGAAAACCTTTGAAGATTGTTGCTTTTTTAGGTGAAAACCACCATAAAACCACCACAGAACCACCAAAAATAAAATCTTGGCGCAAAAGTGCAAATAGGTACTTAAATTAAGGGAGAAAGGGTAAAGACACAAATCTTGACTCAGGGCCAAAATAAGGGCGCCTAATATTAAGAATGGGTTGAATTACTCCCTGTATGATAATTTAAAGACAACACCAAAAATTGATGAGAATATGATAAATTCGGGTATCATAATCGAAATCAACTACGAGGATTAAAAACCTGAGCTCGCATGGCCAAATCGAGCGAGGATATAGGCATAATTCACATGCTGTCGAAAACACGGAGTAAGTTCTTGAGCCATAGCAGCAAATATGGCATATCTATACGATATATCATCGAAGATCGAGGAGTAAAGGCTGCTAAACACATGCTGTCTAGGCGCACGGGATCGAGCTAAACTTGAAAGCTAGACACATAGCCGTCGAGTCTCGAGTCCCACGACCAAGTCTTAAGGCCAAAAATCAAATTAAAATCTGACCGTATGGGAGTAGGCTGCTAGGCACCCGGCTTGTACCATATCGAGTCAAAGTTTCTATCCGATGCAGGATCGCGAGGTCGGACTCATATCCAAATTGAAGCACAAATCCAAACTCATTTCGAGGATCCATAACGGTTTAGCACAAATCATTTTCGTTCGGGCGCCTAAATCCATCCAAGTCGAGGAAAGCTACGTCGAATCGAGTCCAGCGTCTCTCAAGTAGTCAATAATCCATTTAGAGAACAATATAGATTGTCGGACCTCATTCGTTTGTCGTTGTCTTTGTACCTAGATAGATGTCCCTAAAGGGTTTTTATTGTATTGTTGCGCATACATTATAAATAGTAAAATCTTTCTAGTGGTTACAAATCTTGGCGTACCCGGTGGGACTATCTTTACTACTATCAATTCCACGATTCGAGAGTGCTTCCAAACATAAACAACTATTTGAGGTCTAACTCATATTGCGGGAGCCTTCGCGGCAACATGGAGGAAGTGACTTCTGAGGCGGAGAC
The DNA here is from genome assembly GCA_019722365.1 of Lithospermum erythrorhizon. Lineage (NCBI taxonomy): Eukaryota > Viridiplantae > Streptophyta > Magnoliopsida > Boraginales > Boraginaceae > Lithospermum > Lithospermum erythrorhizon. The sequence continues at coordinate 163,598 of JADFUC010001249.1, read as the reverse complement.
ATCTAGGAGCTTTGAAATTGGCTAAGAATGTCACGTCACGTCGTGTATCTGAGCTTGAATACCCTGGAGGCCTAGAGTACACTTGCTAAAGTATTCATCCTTTATCCATTTGTGGCTCTACATGACTCCGCCCATAAAGGAGTCTATCTTGACTTAAACAGATCATGAGCTAGGAATGATGACAAAATCTGACCACGAAGGCATGTAGAGCATCTCATAAAAGTGATTGGCCAAAAGCAATCTGACACCAAAATGACTTCCTTTATCCTACTTAGGCGTGAAGATAGTCGATCACGAGGATCGAACCGCAGGCGACAGTAGCTAGAGGCTGAGCATCCTAGAGCCTACTCCCTCCAAAACTACACGAGAGGCAGTCTCATAATGAGTCTCGGCATGCCTCGGCGACCAACAAGGATCTGAAGTGCGCTTGGTTCTCTGACGGAAGAATCCCAAAATGCGGCGGGGAGCTCATGCTGAGGCAGTCAGATAATCGGGGCAGTTCGTACCCTCGCCTCTAAAGCCCTACTGCTCCCACATATAGATCGCTTTGTTGAGACATGTATTGGCGCAAATGGGGATCACGCTGGTCAAAAGATCGTTCGATCACTCATAGGAAATGCATTTGAGTGGTACACTGAACTGGAACCGGCCACTATCAGCGATTGGGCACAAGCGGAATCTTAGAATTTCTTCGCTTCTTGGCGCCCCGTCGGCGTTAGTATGATGAAACTTCGCAAATGCAGCCGGCGTAAAGGCAGGCACATAACGAGACTTCATAAGCAGATGAAGTATGTACCTTAAATGCAGGAGAAGTTGTCGAAACATCAACTATTAGCATGTGTATTCCAAGGCATGTATTGGGACTTCTGATGCATGCTAGAAATTATCTTGCCCAGAGCATTCAGCAGTATCGACAGAGCTCTAACATGGAACTAACACTATAGGCGAAATAAGGGAGGATCGAAGCCTTACTGTGCGGCACCTTCTGAGCTAAATATGAGGTCAAAGACAGAGACACCCACAGGAGTGAGAAAAAGGAATAAAAGCTCGGTGACTTGAGTCGACTAAATTTTCTTCAAAACTAAAGAATGAGGAAAGCAAATAGAAGCAGAAAAAAGGTTAATGCAAATACTATAGAGTACTAGGTGTCCTATAGAAAAGTGTTTCATATTCAAGGAGAAGATGATGGATTTAACAGCAGGGGGCAATCTTGCGGAAGGAACAAGTTAAACCCAGTCCTTTATTCTAATTGTCATCAGGCCCTCACGAGTAGTCTTAGGATGAATTTTGGAGTAAGTAAGCTAGAACCCAAAAAAGCATGGGTAGATTACTTAAGTGACTCCGACCACGAGTCATGTCATGTGTGCACAGAGATAGAAGAAGACTCGACGTGGTAGAAGACGAGGGGCTCATGGCCGACCACCAAGTAATCCTGAGCATGTTGTCGCTTACACTTTGAACTGCCCCGAGAGATCTTGATCTGACGGCCTGTTGTATTATGCAGATATATGCAAAATAAGGACTGACGAGTGTTGAGGATGGAAGTCGGCTAAGACATCCTACATTCCAAACATTGAAACTCTTGAACATTGAAAACTCTTGAGGAATACCAGTAGCGTGACAGGTCTAGCATATTGATGAGGCTCAATCGAAATGGCCAAAAGAGCACTTGGGGAAAATAGGCTACTGACGGCGATAGGCGGCTGGAAACCACATCTTGGTTCCATGTGATCGATGCCGAGTCACACTCTGATATTAACTCTTGGGAAGACCGTGGATCGTAGTAGCAATCACGGTTCCACTCGTGTTGGAAATCAATGAGGAATTGAATTCCACTTTTTATTATGCCGTTGCGACAATTGTGTATCAATTCATTTACGGGTTAAGTTAAATGTGATTCTTTGGAACTTAGTATACCTTAGTAATTATACTATTACTAGTTTGGTTCTCATGATAATTTAAGGGGTTATGAAGCGATTGCTAGATCACCTCATTAATCGTTATAATAATAAGTAATTGGTCAATTATTATTATTATACAACTTACTAATATACGAGCACAGAAGGTCACACACATGCAATTGACGTTGGATTATATTTCATGTATGAAATTAAAATAAATTTACTAAATTGAGAGTTGATTGTAATCGAATATTCTCAATTGGGATTTTCACGTTGATAATGTAAAATAAATTGGATGAACCCGAATTAACTAATTAGTCAGTGAATTAATTAGATGATTCAGTTAAGCTTATTGTGCAGCTTGTTGGTTACTAATAGCAACTTGTTAGTGTTTAATTTTGCTTAACGGTTTAAATTAAACGCGGATCATTTCATTAAAAATTTATTCGGTTGGGCTTTATGTTTGACATATATAAGCAAACTTATTAGTTTTTCATGTATGTTTTCATGATGGAAAACAAAGCCTAACCTCTCCTCCTCCTCCGTATGGCGAAACATTCAAGGGGAAGAATTGAAAATTCACCTGTGATTTTAATCGACCCATTATTACATGAGAACACAAATGTAGGATTCAACCTCTCACGGTGTGCAACCGGTAGAAACCTGACATTTAAGTGCTCAATTTGAAAATTCAAAGGTTCGTGAAAGAATGTGTTGATAAACTTTCGGCGAGCTATCCACTTTGTAAGTGCTATGTTGTCATATTGTTAATTATGTGTTTTAGATTAATTTATAACATTTTGAAAGGGATCGGGATGTATGAATTTGGTGTTTATCAATAATAAGAATTCATACTAGATTCTAACACCTCGACCTACGTCAATGTAGCGAAGTACTACAAAATTAGAGCAAAAAGGCGATTAAGGCGTGAAATCCTTCCTGATCGAAGAATCTGTTTTGTAGAGGCGAGTATCGGAAAAACAAAATAAGCGAGCCTCGGTGAAGCCTCGAAATGCTAAGTCGAGCCATGATCCTTCCCAAGGGCGATTAACTCATGAAAGCATTAGAGAGAACCATTCTGCTTGACCAATTTGGAAAAGGTAGCTTGGGCGCAATTGAAAGAGAACCGTGCCTGCGACAAATGGACAAAATTTGAGCATGGAACCATGGGGTCAAAAGCTTATGACCTCTTGGTCAAGAGCGGATATGACCCTAAGGAAGGCAAAACCTTGGGAGAATGGCCACCAGAAGTCACCGGTGACAAAGTGCACGGTCTAAATGAAACCCGAAAGATCTTTGCAACAAAGAGGCATGCCATCGAAGTTGCCATATGGACTCGGGTATGTTCTAAATCTCCTCTCGCAGTCTGATCGAGAAGCAGATAGCCCATGTCCCGAGTGGTAGAATAGTCTTATATCGAAGAAAGTCGAAGCGAACAAGCGAAGAGTCAGAGTCTTCCTAAAGTGAGCGAAGTAAAACGTAACCAGTCGAAATACATTTTCAGCAATTTGGAAAAACCAACTTCAATACTGTCAAGGAACAATTAGAGGAAGAAAGAAACCGACTTCATGTTTAACATAGAGGAAGTAAATGAAGAGCATACGGACAGGGGTTGCTTCTTGGCAACAAACTCACAGTGCCGTCCACGGAAAATAATGAAGGAGGTGTTTGCTTGGCTACCACTCCCATTCTTAACGGTGAGAAGAGCGGGGCGTCACGATCTGAAATCAAAGACATGCATTTCGAGCATGGGTATTCTCTAGAAGAGGTGGAGGAACTTTTCGAAATCAAAACTACGTTCATGAGAAAACTTGTAAGAATACTAGAAATGACCGACCCAAATGGCATCTTGGACAAGTTCGCCAGCGGCGTCAGATGATCCGATTAATACAAAATACATCCACAAATAGGCGTTGTACGAGCGATTGCCGCCTCGTAAAATGATGCTGGACATGAAGATCAACAGCCCCTCTAGTCACGAGATGGCGATGGGTTGAACTTTGAAAATAAGAGGAAGATATACGAGATAGGGCCACGCTTCCTAACTTCAACAAGCATGTTGATTTTCGTCCAGAAGAATTGATGAAGGCAAAATTTATGTCTACATTCCCTATCATGAGAATGGACAAGAAATGGGGCGTTTGATATACGAGCCCGAAGAATCTGAAACTCTTATGTATTGCTCCTTGGAAGAAATAGAGCTAGGGATCGGCTAGCCTATGTCATATGGCAAATCATATAGGAATACCGATCCTTGATCGGCAGTAATATCATAGATGAATTCACTGAAAATGCAAAACGACCAAATATCTGAGTACATCCATGGCTTGAGACGTTATGGAATAGTGTCTCGCCGAGCGATACCTAAATATGTAAGTTAAGCCTTTATCTTGAAAGCAATTGATGGTTGAGACTTCAAAATATCGAGACTATCAAAACAAGGGTAAAACGCGTGCGATCAAAACCGAGTTTCGACATAAAATGCGCTAAAACCACTCACAGGCGCTAGGATAAAGCGCGAGACCTCACAACATGAGGATAGCGCCCGCCCCACCCTCCGAGCATGAGGATAAACTACTGAAAACCTCAGCATGAGGATAAGCTGCTACGCGCTCCACGAATACGGTATAAAGCATCGACCACTACCGGTATGAGGTTGCTGCAAAAAGATTGAACACGAGGAATAAACTATCGGCCCTGGGATAAGAGGTTAAATTACTATAAAACTCCTAAGTATGAGTATAAGCGCGATTACCCTCTTTGATACGGACTAAAGATCGAACCCACGAGTACATTTGACTTGATCCGCTTTGGGGAAGTAGGCAACTTAGAATCCCCAATTAGATTAAATGGCCATAGAATTCTATTTTTGTTCCGAGCTCCTTGGTGATATCATAAAACATCTGCACGCTCATACTACTAGAAGCTCTCTGCATCACGAGAACTATCACAAAGTCAAAGACACCCCGCTGTGTAAATAACACGATTGGAGGAGAAAGTGGAAGTCGTTGGTCCCCAAAACTACAACGGCCGAAATGGGTTGAAGAGATAAAACTCTCATTTCTTTATGCATAGTCCACGACTTTGAGATCAAAGTCCCGATAGTCGGAGGAAAAGTTAGAAAAAAAGATGAAAATACTGAGGACTAAGGTCCCCCTCTTGCATCCAAATGTTTCTCCCCAGGCCCAGATGACTAAGGTAGAGTGGTCGAGGAGGATATTGAAATATGGAGTATATCAAGAAAATTATCCATGGCTGCGGGTTTAGGAAGAAACATCTTATCATGAAGGAATTTGAGGATGTTCACTTTGAAACATACAGACTCTTGGGATCTACGAGATATTGACCTGAATATTCATACAAGCAAGATGTAAATGCTCACAATAAGCGAAAGCGGTCATTATGATATATCCGTCTTTGACCCGGTAGCCTCTAAGTCGGACTGATGTCGTCATTTAACAATTTTGCTCAAACTAAGTCAGGGAATACATCCAATCTTGTCCAATAAGCCTCTAAAGCCGGACATGGTCCTCTTGACTAACGAGCCCGATGAAGCTAGTAAAGGCATATCGATCACATCGATAAGCCTCTAAGCCGGACAATGTCCTCCCCAGTAGCAAGCATGGCTTGATGAGAACGCATCCAACTGTGTCTAATAAGCCTCTAAAGCCGGACATGGTCATCTTGACTAATAAGCTGCTAAAGAATTTGATTGAATATATTTCATCAGAATCACCAGCCTCACAAAAACTGGGTAGAACATATCAGTACCCAAAGCAGCCGCGGGAGGCTCGGCTGCCAAATAGGAGCCACTGTGGAGCTTATATGCTCGAACCATCTCGAAGATAAAGCTACTAAAGCTCTTGAGAAAAACATCAATAAATGCATCTGACCAGACATAGTACAGCACTTTCTTGGAATCAAAGTAGTAGTCTAGTAGTGCCTACAAAGTATACATCGATAAATAACCCTCGAGTTATGTTATTCGAGCCTGTGGTGGACTTACAGCAAGATAGGATTACTCTTCTAAGGCTCTAGATTGGAACTTCAGGACGGATTGAGAACCACGGATGCGGGAATTTAAGATCGAGTTGAAGAGATAATTGCTTGAGAAAGAAATTGAGGATGAAAAAATGAAATTGCGGGGTGGTCTCACTTTTGATCCTCTCCAGGAGTGTAAGACAATTTAATCTAATTGCTCCAATAAAATCCAGTTTGAGAGTCTACATAGGAGTATACCTGAGAATGGGATCTTGCCGGATGGTCACCAATACCTCGTCCACTTCAGTCAGCTATTTCACGTATTTATCCGCATAAATGTAGATCCCCAAAAGATAAAACTCGTCGTTGGAAGCGTGATGCAGAGCGGTTGCTTGGCTTGGATGGTGGATATCTGTTTACCAAGTAGAAACATCAAACTCCAGCATAGACAAAATGCGGTTCACGGCCCGAGGGTAGCAAGTTCAAAGTGAGTGTATGCCCACTACCCGCAGGTTACTTCCCTTAATGCAGCAAGCTATTCAGAGGAATGAAAAAGCACAAATAAGTGAGAGAAGCTAGGGACATGATATTGGTACATATACTCGATGTAATGAGTGGCAGCTGGAACAAATCCTGCAGACGAGAAGGTCTGGCGAGCGTGTCCCGGCCATTGGCACTCTTATGTAGGAGTCTGAACTAATTTACATGCAACTCCGACATAGCTTCAGTCATAATCGTCGAGCATGTGATTCTTGAGAATCTACATAGTAAGGAACGATATGATCCAAAACTAAATATTTCATGACTAAGATTGAAGACCTTACTGTGCTTAATAACAGGGCTAATTGTACTTGTGTAGATGAAGACAGTCACGAGGAGGCGAGGTCGAGATCTACTCACGAGTGTATTCATCAGTAAGTAGATTTATGTTCACAAGGGACAAATCATGTCCAGTGAATCGACATACACTCCATAAGCCCAAATCCACCGTCCATGATCATGAGATAAGCTGTGCATAGAGCATGTAGTTAAATGAACAAAAAAAAGATCACCACAGGGAATTGAGTCTTTGGGACCTACCTCACTTGAAGTTAAAGTATGTCCGTACAAAAAAAAGAAAAAAAGGACCACGAGATAGGGATGAATGTGGATACTAAGCATCTAACAAAGAGACTTTGATACATGCAAGCAAAATTATAAATGAATTCAAGGACATGAGTATTGATATACATTACGCACTTCGTATGATACTAAATGAATTGGAACATAAGGATGAACCGTATTCCTCAAATTGAAACTCTATGGCAAAAACAAGTATCGAAGACAAACAAAAAAATGCAACTTTATCCACAAAGGAGTTTATTGTAATGACTGCAAATTATTAGGCATACTACATTATAGAAAACTCAAAGACCTTAGTGGACATACAAATCCTTTGAATTTCGATAAGCGATAATTTCTAAAGTTCTATAATGCATTAGATATGAATTTTAAAGGATTCGATATGAATTTGATATGAATTAGTGCAGTGCGAAGTTCTATCTTTAATAAAATTGTTATTCTCTTGCGTGAATATAATTTCTAAAAGTTCGATATCGAGAAGTTAGAAATTTTCCACAGTAGTGGATTTGCGAGCGAATATGCAAATCGCTCATGTATCGACGCGCATTGAAGAAGGCCCAGTGCCAAAAGCTCGGCCTCTTGGTACCCGATTCGGTCGTAAATTATTTGAGCAGTAAGCGAAGCGTTCACGATAAACAATTTTAGTGCGAGTGCACCAAAAAATAGAAACGAGAAAAAACATATTCACAGACCCCTGCTTATAAACACCCAAAAATTAGCGAGAAAATTTCGGGGTGTTCTCGGGCGGATCGAGAATTTTAAAAGTTGGTGTTCTTATATTTAATTAATAAAATTATGAAAAGAAAATAAGAAAATCAATGATAACTAAAGTAATATAATTAGGGATATGAACACATTAAATAATATAATCCGATTAGAAAATTTTGCCCCAAATATGATGAAGGTATATATCAAAGGTTTAACAAAATAGTTTTGTATCTATGAAGACAATATCTTGAAATATAATTAACAGTTTAATTTTTTCATTATTATTATTATTATTATTATTATTATTATTGTCAGTGTAATTCGTAGCCTTATATAAAGTCAATTGGCATAATATTAGAAGTATTTGAAAGAGAATTTAGACATATAAAATGGATCCAAACATTCAGGGTATTAGAAATGGAGAACAAGATGGTAGATTAAATCTTACAAGTCAAATAGTATGAGCTAGAGTCTTTAAGGATTTCAGCTATTTAGAAATGGGTTTAAATATTCAGGGGTTCAGAAGGTGAAAACAAAGAATGACTTGTGAACATGATTTACGTAAAATAAAATACACACAAACAAAGACTCGAACCTAACATTCCTTAGAAAAGAAGTTTTGCTTGCTTGAACCATCCTAGCGGAACTTCAAATATGGAAGTAGATTTCCTGGGAATGTGAGGAACACTCCCTGAATCTGCCCTGGGTGTTCCTACATTCATAGGGGAACAACTCTTGCAAATTTCATAATTTTCCGACAAGTAACGAAGCGGGAAGAAAATAAACAAGTCCAATTTAACATGCTAGAAGAAAAATCAGCAAATAACTAAAGTTGTAGAGTTTTAATTTCATGATTATCTTAAGTTTTAACGTGGAATTAAGTATAATATGTCGCGATCCTATATGTATTACGTTATTGAACTCTAAATGTGACATAACATATTATCTGAAGGATAAAATGATTATTTGATTGCAGAGCCTCAAAATTCAAGTCAAGAATGCCAATCGTTGCAATCCTATTCAAATGGCGATCAAAATTATAAGTTTTAACTCAAATAACAAAAAGTTATTGAAATACAAAAAAATCTTCCTTTCCTCCGTATCTATGGTTCAAAATTGTGAGAAAAAAGTTGATTCTTGTCCAATTTCAAAAGCATGTGATATTATGGCTAAAGCCTTCCTTTATATAGACATAAGGATAAATATATATGAAAATAGAAAATAACTTGCTACTTGAAAGTAAAAGTTGACAAAAATATAGCATTCCCATAAATTAGATGGAATTTTGGCTATCACCGCTTAAATGGGGTGACGAAATTCCCTACTCGATCGGGAAACTTCGGATTGTTTCTTGCCTCTGTTATTACCTAAAAGCAATATGCTTATGGTAATAAGACAAAAAGGAGATGAGAGTGGTAATCAAAATTAGCTAAGTAACATAAAAGGCAAAATGTCGCGTCCCGGCTTCTAGATGGTTAGAGCCACATTAGTGTCTTGGGTCGAGGTTCGTTTTTTCTTACCGGACATAATATCTTGTTCAGTTATACGAGAAAATCCAAATAAATGCAATAAAAATCACAAAAAATTCGGAAAATTCAAAAATATGGAAATAATTTTAGACCCACAGTCATTATAATTAGCCATATAATCAACATGACTTAAGTCATATTAAACCTATCCCAATTAATTTTCGACATATCTCTGAGAGAGTTTGAAGAGTAATTCGAAAACACGTGAAGTTAATTCTAAATCATGGGGTGGAACTAATTCCATTAAATATTCGACATAGGCTAATTATCATAGCTACAATTAAATTACCATGATATGAAATTAATCTTTGAACTTTAATAAGTCGAGTTAATCCATTGCGTAGTATGAAATTCATAATAACTAATTAATTCTGCGTCTAAAGGATGCAAGATTAATTCAAAGTAATCCTAAACCTTCAACAGGTTAGGATCAACTATCCCTAATACCTGGCATGACATTAAATGCAGGTCAAAAGCAATACAACGTGTACCAAATTCACGTTGGCATTAAAGTATGCAGATCGAACCAGACCAACTGCAATATATTACTTGGGTTGAGGCGTTTGAAGGCAGTGAAATTTAATAAATAATTTTAGTTAAAATTCGATTTATTTTAATCGGTGAAATCGATTAAATAAAAATCGATCGCCCACGAGGATTACACGTGGCAATTATTGTTTTCGATTCAAGTTACTTGAAAATCGAACATATTAATAAAATAATAAGGGTTCAAAATTAAGCTCGTGGAATTAGTGAAGTCAAAATAAGGGTTTTATACATTATTAACCTTAAATTTTTAACTTTCGAGCGAGGGTTTTAAAAATAGCTGAATTAATGTCCATCTAATTTAGAGACTCGAAATTCCTAGTACAATACATTAAAATCGACTACGGCATAAAATGGAAGTTTGGAAACTTGCGTGGCTCAAAATGAAGACTACAAATGAATGGGGCTTAAGCAGAGACTCCATTTAGGCACAAATTAGATTTTAAGTTGGGCTAATCTGAAAAAAATAAAGTTTGTACTGAAAAATAAAACCTTCCTCATTTCATGAAAATAGGCGCCCCATATTATTCTTGGAGATAAAGTAATTCATAAAATTCAACGGTTTAGATCTTGCCTTAAAATTCACCGATTAAGATCGTGGTCCACATGAAAATGAATCAACGATCAAAAACTGAAGTATTTGAAGCCAGCCTATAAATACCCCCACATAACTTGAGAAAAATTCCATCGAGAGAAAAACACAAGCTCGTGAGAGAGAATTTAGCGTAAAAACAACTCTGAAGGTATTATACATGGGAAAACCTTTGAAGTTGTTGCTTTTTCAGTGAAAAGCAGCCTGGAACCACCAAAATCTTGAAATCTTCGGCCAGAGCGCCTAAATAGGGCCTAATTGAGGAAACACAAAATCTTCAACTCCCAGAGACCAAAATAGCGCCTAATATTAGAGTGGGTTAATTCTTTGCACAAACAGTAATTTAGGAATAAGACTCAAAAATGGATGAGAATACGATAAATTCGGGTCTTATAAATCAAATCACTACATGATTAAGCAACAAAAGGCCCACATGAAATCCACACACGCATGATATAAGCTCATGTCCATTGTCAAGAAACCACAGGTATTTGCTAAGGCACCTTCTTGTGATAGCAATTCTCTCTTACAGGGATAGCATCGAAGATCGGTGTAGTGCTAAACCTCGCTTCGGTTTAGTTGCAGGATGTCCAGTATTAAAGGCACCCAGCTAGACACATGGCAAATCCAAGTCTAAGTCCAGAGGCCAAGTCTGAGGCCAGATCGAAGTCCATCTGACCATACGGGAGTAAAGGCTGTGAGCACCACAGTTCGGACCATATCCAAAATTGAAATACCAACTCCCGAAGACTAAGTCTTCTATCCCACTCTAAATTACAGTCCCCAGACTCATATCAGATCTCATATCAAATCGAAGCCACCAAAATCGAGCCAGCTCGAGGATCACGCCAGGTCGAAGCACAAATCCACCTTCATTCGGTGTCTAAATCAAATCAAGTCCAAGACTATATCAAATCTAAGTCCGACATCTCAAGCAGTCAGCAGTAGTTTAGAGGCCAAATAAATTAATAGTCAATTTAATCGTTTTGATAAATAAATGCTATACCTAAATAGATTTGCCCATTCTTTTGTATTGATCCGTATGTATTATAAATAATAAAATCTTTCTTTTAACCGTTGCAGTTGTTCCATTGAAAATTAATGCATAACTTGTTGGAAGCAGTGCGTAGATTATTAATAATACTGTATAATGTATGTGTACATGAAAGTTAGTGTTTGTGCTTTTTCATAGCTCGTCCTATTGATTGTCTTCTTGGTGTTTCTGCATGGTTAAATATCCTTTATGGGTTGGTGACTTGGTGTTCTGTACCTAACAAAACATACTCTATAAGTATATTTTGCATGTTTAATAAGTACATTTTTGGGACTCATCTGATGTGTCCAAATAAACCAAGGTGACTACAACTGATCTGGATCAACTAGGATAAGTCGAATCTTGTTTAATTAGTAAAGAATAGGAGTAATTAACATATGCACGTTGGAAGATTTAAAAAGCTAGAGGCAAGATGCCAAAATTATATATGACCTCTTACATTACTTATCTTGGAACCCCTTAGGAAGTTTTCTATTGAGAATATTAATGCCAATAATGCATGCCTCTATGTAAGTTTTAATCATCGTCAATGATTACACTATAAATTTCTAATATAATCCTTAATATATAGAGTAATTAAAATATAACATTAATAATAGTCACATTTTTTGGGGACCATAATTATAATATTTCACAATAAGGAGAACCATTAGTGCAATATTTTTTTCCAACGATAGAAATTACAAAGATAAAAATTTATAGTCTGACAATAGGGGCCTGAGCCCACAATAGACATATTATTACATAAAACATCTTCTTTTAAATACGACTTCAAGTCCACGTAGTATTGAATCCCACCAATGAGAGTGAGACATGAAACCTGAGAGAGGATGGCAGAAATCGAGTATGAAACATGATCTTAATGTTTTTTTAAGTCGCCTCCTTAAGTTGGGTTTTTTATTTTCACAATAAATTGAAACCGAGCCTTATTCTCTCACTTAAAATCTCTCTTTACCATTAATTGCACATGATCGATCCTCCCAAAAAACTTCCCGTTTCTTCGCAATCACTGCGAATGGCAACTCACGCCCATAGCATCATTTACAATTCTCATTTCCCCATTGAAATCCATTCAAGAAATCTCCAAAACTCCAACTATCGCTATGTACCCTCAAGCCAAAAAGTTGAGAAAGAAGGTTAATAATTTTAGTCCTTTATTCATTTTATACACATGCATTATCATATAAAGGTCAATTCTTGATTCATACAAAATTAATTACATGCTATGACCAATTTTTGATATTTTATTTGGTGAAAAATTGAATCCATGTATGATTGTGAAAATTGAATTCCCAATAAAAATCAAATGCATAACAAAATTGATAATTTGCATTAATATTATTCTAGTTTTATGTTGTTATGGAATTGAGTTATTGATTTACAGATGATAGGATTAGTATGAATTAGTACAATTGGGTTGTTGATTCTCAGTGTTCTAACTCTGCATTCTCTCACCATAAATATCTTTTGGAAAAAAACTCATTTTTAGTCAAAATGAACCATTTGAAATAAAAATTCTTTAAGGTCTATGGTGTTTTTTGGTGTGGGTTAGGATATCGGCGTCAGTAACCATATCTCTTATATTTTTGTGTTATTTGCTAACATGCTATAATGATATTTTACTTCGTAGGAGTATGTGACTCAACATCTATTTATAATTATTAACCCATTTTTTGTTTATATTGGGTTATTGCAGGCGAATAATTATCTTGAATATATGTTAACCTGATTCATACTCCTTCGTTTTTGTTATATGTAGGTGATGATCCATCAAAATTAAAACTTAAAATGATGATGTAAATGAAAGATAACAAATTGATCCAATGATGGCTTACATGGGTAATGAGAGTTTAGAAATAACCTAAAATAAATTTGAACATAGTAATTGCCTCATCCCACTTTAAGGTATACAGGTAATGAAATTATGAAATATCTCAAAATAAGTTACAACATGGTAGCTGTCGTATCCACTTGATAATGGTACATGGGTTATAAGATGTATCCATATAATCGAAATCGTTCGAGATGGTTCTTGGCTCAAACATGCTGACAAAAAATGCAATCCTAACATAACAAAAGCGAAGAACAAAAAATCAAAGCATGAAAAGCTCAATGCAACAACATAAAATCAAAGAAGAAAATAGTGACATTTCAAATTAATGCGAACGAAAAAACAAAGGAGAGAAAATATAGGAGAAATTTCAAGGAAGCTAGAAAATGAAAATAAACTTATCCAAATTAAAAATTTCATGAAACAAGAAACAAAAAAATCGAGATCTAAATCGTTCCGTTACTATGTCATCGGTATTGATTTTCAATTTAAAAAAAACTAATTTGACAATGCTCTACCAAATATCACAACCATTGTAATCCACGCTTTCGTAACTATCATATCAAGCCGGTCGATACACCAACTTTATCTTCACCTTAAGCAATGGCAACCTCTCATAAGTCAAAGCCTTGAGACCTATTAAGGCGGGGCGTGAAAATACTTCATGAAACAAAAATTGCACCGAAACTTCTTAGTAAAAATGAATCATATATCCTTTAGGCCCATTAAATTAAACGTTATTATTAGTGCGATCTTACGTTTTAATATTGATCGATGATTTCTGCTTGAACCCTTTCATTTCATAATACTCAGTAAATTTCAAAATTAATTGATGTTTAGAATTCGATGTTATGTCTTTGTGTAAAATTCTTATTCACTAATCGATAAAATATAAAATTGATATCACTAGATTTGTTTTTAAAATATTTTCACAATATTATTTTCTTGAATTTTTCATAATATATATAAAAAGTAATTAATAATTAAAGTTGTGTCTCGAAAAGTTAAAAAATCAATTAATTTGATATTTACATAGTGCTCCCTAACATCTAGTGAGATCATTTAGGCAACTACCTTAATTAAGGGCTGGATTTGTCCTAATAATATTTCAATTCTCATCACAATCAATCCCCAATTCTGGTAAATGTCTACTCACGCTTGCAATGTTTCCTTCTATTAGTTTTTATATGATTGATCTTGTTATGTTATTAAAGATCAAACAAATATACGAATTTATCGACAATAATATTAATAGAAGATTTATATGATATTATCATCAATAATGCAACAGTAATGCACAATCAAACATTTTGGGCATTTTAATAACCTTCCATAAATTAAATAGTGCCTCCCAGTATTTTTTTTCCCTCTATTATTGCAATAGATCGAGATTGCAATATCTTATACAAGTCGTCTAGGGGTTCACATAATCGCCCATGGCCAATAATAAGTTGCTGCATGGCTAATAAACAAAAGAGATAATGATATTATTCATAAATTAATATTTTTGTGGGTCCATTATTCAAATAAAGGAAGGGCCTGATAATGCAAGAAACAGTTAACCATGAGGACATTAAGGTACATACAGGTAAGTTGCGACGAGGAAGATGCAGACCGGGGACAGACTTGTCTCTCTGAAATCCATAGAGATGCAAACATGGGTCCTGGATCACGAGACATCTCTCTTCATCTATGCAATGTTTGGTATATATATATTCTCTGCATCCCTAAAATAAATTATAATTTATTGCCGGTTTACCTTTTAATGATTAAATTAATACAATTTTGATGTATTAATTGAATCACACATATTTATTCAAATCAGAATTAATTATTTACCTTCAAAATTAATGTTAAAATCAACATAAAATTAAAATCTTGTCTTTTTAAGATGTAGAAAGTACCATGTAAAATAATGTACGAGGGAATTGTCAATTTTTTTTACTCTATAGAATATAATTAAATTGCAATTTGATTATCCCAGCTAGTTTTAACATTACATTTTAGTCAACATATTTACCGTAAATATTGAATTGATTGAAGTACCCCAATTGATTTAGGCATTGGCTATAGAGGGATGATCTCGATCCTTTTATTGAGCTGTTATTAGGAAGTCCACATTTTTCTTAAAAGGGTGCTTACGCAGTAATAAAAACAAAAGGCAAAGTCACAAAATCTACATTATTCTTTATCATGAACCAAAATTAAAGCTAGATGTCTTATTCTTCTCATCACCTCTAGTCTTTCTTAATTATCGATACTATACAATTAATGATGTATATAATACGGTTATTAGTAAAACCGAGATTATTAGTAAAATACGGTTTTTCCTTATTGTTGAATCAAATACATACAACACACATTTAAAAGGTCTCCAATGCCCTTTCTTTTATGATTTGGCCAATTTTATTAGGCCATTAGGAAAATTATTAGAAAAAAACAAAACTTGATAATATCACACGTGCTTCCCTCGCACGCATGAACATCATCAATATATAACACTCAGAATAGAGAGTCCACGTATATGGCTAGGACTTCACAGGAATAATTCCCTCAAAAAAAAAAAAAATCACTCACTAGTGGAACACACACCCAAGTGTGTGTACACACATATCACTCGAAGAAAAATAATCTATTGACAATGAATAGTTGAATTGGAGCCATCTTATTCAGCAGCTGGTTGCATTGATGGTTTTCTCTTTTTCTTCATTTAATGGCCCTTTTGTCATTGGGAGAAAGTTGAGGCAATTATGGCGCTCTTGCCTAGCTAGATGAGGAACTTGACCTTCAAACCCCATGAATTGCTCAAATTTCAATGCCCAAATTCATTTTTTTTGCCAACCCCATTGAAATTTTCAACCTTTTAATATAATCAAATCTAAAAGAAATGGTCCCACCATCTCAATTCTTGAATTCAATAAATGCAAACTTTGAATTCTTGATCTTAATCACCTCCCACTTCAACTCTTCATTCATATGTACTCAAACTCATGACTCCACTAGTAGTATAATTTAAAAGCTCGTGTACCAAATTCCCTTCCCTAGGGAATCTTCATCAAAGCCATTTTAATGAATGGCTGTATATGTCCACCCAAAAAAATTAACAAATCTTATCTCCATACTCTCTACATTATGTTCTAAATATATTTTAAAGCATATATGTCACTTTCGTCAAACTTTCATCAAACCCTCCAAAAAATATTTAAGGGTTTCTTGACGACAAGAACCACCATTTTTCTCAAATGATTTTGTTTTCTTCCATCCTTAATCAGAGGTTTCTTTGTCATCATTTGCCCATAAGCTGTTACTTAATTTCCTCCTTTTATAACAACAAAGTGTTGACGATGATATTATTGTTGAGGACGTCGAAGAGAACGTGTCATCATTAAATAATGCTCTACTGGTCCGAGTCGTCACTCGGAGTTGTGAAATCACTTTTGGACCTTTCCCTGGCTTATTGATACCAATTTGTTGCATTAAACCATAACAACAATTAATTTTATCCTGAAAATAAGTCAAAGAGAAAATTACCAATTTGTTAAACTTCTAGTAATGTTTTTATTACATAATTTAGACAAACTTACTAACATAATAAAACTTTAGTCTGTGTTTATTTGAGGAACTCCGTAATTGTTAATATGGTCACAGATATCGCAAGCAGAAAGCCATTCGGCCCCACAATATAAAGCCATAGACGGCCCCCGAATTGATTTAATCAAGAATTGCCCCAAGAAAGCAGCATGAACAGACCGGGCCCCAAGAAGTGGCAACGCATTGTAAATACTCCTAAATATTGCACACGAGCGCGCATTCCATAAATTAACCGCGCTGCTATAATTTAACTACAGATGGGGTCAAAATATAATTTCAAGAAGCTATATTGTGTTGTGAAAGCTTACAAAATTCGGCCCTCATAGCTGCATTAAATTATTTCTATTCGGCCCCTAACACTGACATTAATTACTTTAATTTGTAATAATATTTGAAAAATATCTCTAGATTAAGATATTAAGGTATATATTAAAATTAAAGATTTTTTTAAGATAATTAATATAATATTATTTTGAAATATTTTATATATTAATTTTGAGTACAATTAATATATTTTATTATAAGTTTATTATCTTCTATATTTATTATGAAATTCTTTGAGGATAACAACCATAATAAAATATATTAATATTATTCAAAGTTAATATATTCAAATATTTCAAAAATAATATTATAGTAATTATGTTAAAATATTGGGAAATTTTAATATATACCTAAAATCTTAATCTGTAGATATTTTCAAATATTACAAATTAAAGAATTATTAAAAGTTTACAGTGACCAAACGGTAACCTACCTGCATTAATTCAATGCGACCATTTCTACAACTTTACAACTTATAACACACAAAACTCTTCAAAATTGTATTTTAACCCTAAAATGCGCAAAATCGTTAAATTATAATGTCAACACGCTTAATTTGAGTGACTAAACGCACACACCGCTTTCTTACCTTGAAGTCCATCACTCCACTTTACTGCACATTGTGCATCAACAAAGGAGAATTTTGGAAATTCATTGGCTGCGCAAAGTATTGCAGCTGATGCTATGCATGATGGCTTGTACTCAAGAAAGCTAGCTTCTGTTAATAATAATACCAATGTTATTATTTTCAAAATCCAAACACTAATTTAAAAGAAAACAACTAATATATTATCATTACATGTATGGGGTCATGATGAGTGTACATACCATGAATACCTTGGATAGTGGATAAAAGAACTTGGGAATCTATTAACTTATTATATTTGTATCAACTTTTCAGAATTTTAATCATATATTAATATTAATATTAAAGTACAATATGTATGCACATGGATGTCTTTACATGCATGATACTTCGTGCATGTGTCTTATATATATGTAATGTACCTTGGATGATGGATCGAAGTATTTGGGTAGCTCTTGAAGTAAGAATCCCAGTGTAGGCCCCAGTGGAATCGACTTTAAATGCAAAGAAGGTAAGGAAATCGAAGGGGGTAATTGATCGAAGCTTCCAATCTAATACTCTTAGAACAAGAAGTTCCATCCTAAGAATGGTCTTTGTTTCAAAAATAAACTTTGCTCCTTCGACCTATATATATAATTATGAAACAAAGAGAAAAAATTATCAAATTTTGATATATGAAGATACATACATTAGGAAATATTCGTGCTAAGAGTTCATGGATTATATATGATTTAATTCAAAAATCAATTGACAACCGTCAAAGGAAAAATAGTATATATTGAGGTGCAAATCACATATTTTATTTAACATATTTAATGTAAGACAAATAATCCTGGAAATTAATTAAAACTTCTTAGTTATTACACTTAATATTTTGGTTGTCAATGAATTGATTGAAAATTTATTATGTTGATACATTGTGATTATGTGAAATTGAAAATGTAACTATTACCTGAAGATCCAAAAGAGAAGGAACTAGAGGTTCCTCCATCTTTGCAGCTAATGACAAGCAAGCTACGGACAATAATTGCAACGGCCACCCATTTGTTTGCGGCAAAAATAGACAAAAAACGACATTAAATTTGGTTATTATCGTATTATGCGAATTGTAACAACATCAACTAATAATGACAAGATAAAAATAATGATAAATAGGTAGGTATGTATTTTGTCTCAAAGTTATTATACAACCACCTTCCCATTATATACATTCCCGATGTGACATATTGGACAGTAAATATGTGTTATGATAATATAATGAACAATATTGATTAAATAGTTAGGAGAATAATGAATAAAATATCTTTAGATGAATTAAAATAGATTTGCAGTAGTAGGTACTACGATTACTACTATTTAAGTACACAAATCATTTTATATTTATTATCTTGCCATAATTTAAAGGGAATAATATAATTATAATTTTTCTAATATGTACAGATTTAGCAAGAAAATAAAACATAAGGAAATATATTTATCAAATATTTAATAAAATTCAGATGCAAATCTTGTATCAAATATTTTTCTTAATTAACACCTTAATTTGTACCATTTAGGTACATATTAAAAAAACTGATCTACGTGGCCGAAAATAGTTATTCTATGCGATATACAATTGAGAGCTGCCCTACATTGTGCAATAGGATTTTATTATACTTTATATATAAAGGAGTAGTAATTATTAATGTGACATAATTGGTAGTTTGGTACCTAATATATTGTACTTCATTACTATAGAGCTATACCATATCATGTCACCTTTTGGGTACCTACCTTTTTATACATAGAAGTAACTTTTATCACTTATTGTATAGAAAAAGACTCGATATACCTCGTAAGAGCTTTTTTTTTTTATCTACTTGGAAGATTAAACTTTTCAAATTTTCAATATTGTCTTTGGTTAAATTTTTTAATCAAAATCTTTTGACCATTAGATCAAAGGCCATAATGCATTATTAAAATGGGATTAGATGGAATGGTAATTCAAATCAATTTGATATCAATATACAAGTTTTGAAGGGTAAGAATAAAAAAACTTGTTAAAAATAAAAAGATATGTTATAATCTCAATAAGGAAAGTACTATGGAGTATAATCAAATGATTTCATCAAGATCTGGACAAATACAATACATTGACCAAAGAGACTTATTTACCGGCAAAGGTTGCAAATAGAGAAAACGATCCATGTAATTGACTGAGAGATGCGCCGTTAGTGGTTGGAATCCATAGAATCTTTGAGCCTACACAAAAAGAAAAATATACGATTAATTCGTTTCAGTTATATATCAATTTATGACACAAATATATAAGAATTCTAATTCTTTTTAAGAATGTCTATAACAAAAATAATAATTGTTAGGATTGATGTGTAATGCATTGATACATTATTTGATGAGACAGTGTTCTCATCCAGAAAATAATAATGAGGGTAAATATTCTAGGAATTCAATAGCAATATGCATGTATGTATCAAGACTTGAATTTGTACCTTAAGAATCCATGCAATAGCATCTTCTCTTGAAACTAAATCAAGTGAATTAGATTGGAACCTTTCCAAATAATCCACTCCTACAACATACTTGCTTTCATCTTTGACTAGACCATTTATAGACTCATCGAAAGGAGGTAGATGATTCTCAACGACGTGGGATGAGCATTCCGGCAGCTCACTCTCTCCGGTAGCGGAAAAAGACGAGACATTACGGGAGTCCTCCCTACTGAGGAGATCGGATAAGCAGTCGTTGGAGCACGAAACCGACATGATTGTTGCTGCCACCAGCATATCTTCATTCTCTTACAATCAACATTTTTATGGTCTAATAATTACTGAAAAATAAAATTTATAAGGTTGTCGGAGATTGGCCGGAATTTATAGATGTTGAAAATGGAGAAATGGAGTTTTGATAGAGTGTGAAGATGATTGCTTACTATCTTGCTCTATCACTCTGTTTTCTTAGGATATAAATAGTTAACATGATAGTTTTGAAGAGTGTCTTCATTTTTTATTTTTAATTATAGTTTCTTCTGGATGATATGTGAAGCTACGATAATCACAAATATATGTTGAGATAGAGGTAGATCAAAGAACAGTGTGACCTAAACTATATGGAAGGACTTATTAGAATTTATGGGCTTAATGTATAATTTACCCATAACACATGATCGATTGTAGACAACAGATCTATATAACCGACTAATTTTGACAAAAAGTATTTTTTATAATCAATATTGAGATAAAGTTTAGTTTAGTTTTAATTGCTTCTTGATGATGAAATATCTAGAATAGAGGGGTGGAATCTTAATTAATTTTAGTTTGTTATAAAATAAAATAAACGTAGTTGTTATACGCAGTCGTAAAAAAATACTATATGCAATTAATGAGATATTTATGACCAAATCGTCCTTCATATTTTTACACTCATACAATTTTAATCACATTTTGAAGAATCTATAGTTTATTTCAATTAACTATAAATAATAAAATTATTGATTATGATTCGTCATTTTCGCAATTATATATTATGTTAAAAATATAAAGGGTAATTATATCTTTATTAAAATTATGACTGCGTGTAGAAATTTTTTATTACGGTATATAATAGCATCCTAAAATAACCTTTTTTGATTGAGGTTATAGAAAATCTAGTAACCTTTTTTGATTGAGGTTGCAAATGTTTCACTAATAAGGTTGCACTCACGAGTTCTTCCCACGTGACGAGGAGGGTCTATGCAGCATTGTCTTGTAATATACTGTGTATGCACTAGCACTACATAATAACTATCTATATTACCTCTATTTTAATTTAAATAAGAGCAATCATAATAGAAGTCTAGAATTATAAATTGTGATTTGCAATTTATACCTCAGTTGGTATGTCGACTTCGCCAACATGACCGATTCACACGATCCTGGACATATGATTTTTTTTATAATAAAATGCATATTATTAATTGTTTGAAAAAGAAACATTATATCTCCAGCCTTCTACGCTTGGACATGTGATTTCTTTTCGTTGCAAGATCACCAATTCGATTTTCCGAGAATCAACAATTGAAATTGATTTTTAATATCAAAATGTATATTAGTATATATATGTTTTAAGAAATCAAATAATGTTCATATAATGTTACACATAAAATGTAATCAATCTAAGTCTCATACTAATTAAGTGTTGAACTTATTTTGTTTGAAAACATGTTAAATCTCACTTCCATGTTCAATTATCAAGCTGAAATATTATGATATATCATATATGTGTGCTTCGTTTTTTTTTTTTTTCATATTACACTAAGATATAGATACCCAAATCATGAAAAATTCCACCTATCATCAATCTTTCACCTTCAAGATAAAAAGTACCCCCTCCAATAACTCATAGTCCATATATACCATCTCTATTGCCTTTGTCGATGCTTACAAAATATGATCTCAACTATCCAAGTCACATCCAACTTAAATTGCTTACAATTATAAGATTGTAATTTCCCTAAATCATTATAGTAAAAAATCAACTTTGTTTAAAACTGATATCCAATACTCTTGAACTAGTTTGAGCACCTCCTTTGGTGCCCTTACCACCAACAGAGCAAATTGAATGAAATATCAACGTTTAAGTGTATGGATTTGAAGTGCTTGCTTCCCAATGTAGGGACAATATATATCTCTATTGCTGTCTTCCAATAGATTCCCAAATTATTAATGTTCTTCATCATCATCCTCAACTGTTGCTAACCTACCAGACTCAAATTTGTCAGGCCAATTTATTGCATGGAAATGTTATTTCTTCAAGAAACAGAGGAAAAGTTGATTTGAACACATTCGTGAAGGGTATTGTAATTATCATGGACTGAAGTTATTGCTCCACAGTTTGTTGATGGTCCTTTTTCCACATACACCTCTGCACATACTAATTAAGTGCATTAATATACTGATCTCAACATATGTTATTATTTTATTCATAATACTTAATAAAATCTTCTCTATGTTGTCATTCTAAATAACTATTTCTCCATTAGTTTTCCATCTACCGACCCGGCTCATAATCACCCCGCAGTTCCCTAACATGAGGATCATGAAATTCGAT
This sequence comes from Lithospermum erythrorhizon, assembly GCA_019722365.1. Lineage (NCBI taxonomy): Eukaryota > Viridiplantae > Streptophyta > Magnoliopsida > Boraginales > Boraginaceae > Lithospermum > Lithospermum erythrorhizon. Next base: position 140,748 of record JADFUC010001249.1, on the reverse strand, counting down.
ACATTATTCAATTACATTGAGCAAATTCCGATCGCAGGCTTCCGCCGCTACAAACCCTCGTGACATTGGCTTGACGGCGAACGCGTGACATGCCTCAATACCAAGGCATTCAGCCCTCCTCGCTACCACCGCAACTTCACGCATCGAAGACATTCCTCAAGGCCAGCTCAAACCTCATCAATCGCAGACTGGCGCGACATTACCACCAACTCCAAATCTCTCATAGCTCGAATTACATTACGATCAACAACTTATAGGAACGATGCCACAACTCTAAGCACAACCTCGTTATAATGCCAATTATCATGGACTTCTAGCTTGCCTTGCTAACTTGCCCGCAAACCATTTATTGCAAAAATGTGTCTAGACATTTACAAATTTAACTATTTTTCTATTTTATTTGAACGATTTATCATCCAAGAGCATAGGAATTGAAGTACATGATATTGCATATGATATGGATGACACTTAGGATGGCTACATTATTTTTCTTGGCAGTCAAAGGACTATAAATGTGAAGTCAAAATTGACCAATAAACTTCATTGCCATTCAATACAAACACCATGTCAGTAGATAGAATCCAATGAGGTGGAGGGATAATTAACTATAGAGTACCAATAAGAAGATATGGTATTCATTAATTTACAAAAATCAGATTTCATCGACCACTGATTCATCATGGACCATAGGGGTCCTAAATTCTGCAAAATCAGACATTGGGGGAGCCCTGGAGAGAAACAGTATAGAATTATTACTATCCCCTCCAAGATTTTTCGCTTTGATTTATCGATTTTGTCAATTTCATATATTAATGTCTCACTAGAGTATGTCGCTCTTTAACAAACAAATATAATTAAAAATATTAAAAAGGAGAAAGTAAATAAACGTATTTAAATAATTCATTTCTAAGTGTATATTTAGAGTATGACTCAATGAGAACCTTTGTCATCATCAACCAAAATGATAGCATTTTTTTTTTTTGTTAATAAAAAATGGTTGCATGTTAATATTCCAAAATATTGATATATATGATACAGGGATCACATGCTTAAGTATTAGTATAGTCTAATCTTTCCAATAAATTATACCAATATGACAAGGCAATTTTTTTCATTTCATTAACTACAAAATACACATTTTAGAATAAAACTAAAATGAGAATCTCACTATGGAGGACCAAAGGAGGAGAATACAATATAATCAAGATTCTCACGAAATTCCCACATACGCATACTTAATAAGAGTTTAATTAAAGATATGTTAATTCATGTTCAAATATATTGATATTTACACGCAACTTTACTTTAAATTTGTTCTCCGCACTAAATAATAACCTTAAATTGCCCCGAACTCTACGAATAGCCGATTATTTAACCCTATAAATTGTCAGGTATAAACACATTTAAGGAGTGCACCATTACTTTTGGATCCAAAAATTCTCTCAAACTAACAGGGGCATATTGGTCATCCTGTGGATGAAATTGTTGGATGTGGTGTAAGTGAGGTCTCCTTATGTTTATGTTCTTCTGTTATTGGACAGAAGCCGGAAGTGTGCATCCTCCTGTTTTGTCACATTGCTTAACTATTTTCCAAGACTATTTAACAGTTTATTACACTACTATTTCATTTTCCTTTATTGAATTCTTCTTTTATCAAACATATGAGCCTAATTAGTTAAAGTAGTGAAATATCATTTTCAATCGTTTTTTAGCTATACATTTCAGCCTTGTATTATATGCCACTAGCCCACAGTGAGGTGTCTTTTTGAAATAGTTGATGAGCTTTCATTTTCTTATAATTATTACTAATGTATCGTTTCTTTTCCTATCAGGAAATCAATGTTGAATTGTGGAGCCTAATTTGTTGTTGATGTTATAATGATTTTATGTAGAGATAGTTCGCGTATTAATCTGAGAAAATTTATTATTTGGATTTATGTTCTAATCTATTTTTATTATCTCAATTGATGTAAATTCTAGCGGTGATCCTCTTGACGCGAGGACGCTCCCTCTGCCATCTATATTCCCTGCTCTTTAACGGCGGTGTCGAATGATCCGCCTTCAAGGTTCTATGGTGGACTGGATCTTCTTGCATTTGACAATACATCTATGTGGGCCTGCTCGCTAATTCTAAGGTACCTGCCCTGCTTACCCTACCACTCCAAGTAAATCAATTCTGATAAAGCCACGATCGACGCCACACCGCAATGGGGATCTCGGTTTGATAAAAAGATTTATCGCAGAACAAGAGATACTTAAGAAAGCGTATTTAAAGATACTCTAAAACGGAATAAATCTAAAGTTAATATTTATGTAGTGCTCAACAACCCTGCCATGACAAGGGATAAGCTGCCCCCTTCTTCTACTGGCAGCTAATTATATCCGGGCCAGTACAAAAACACTTCTTTTAAGTGGACTCATTAAATGGCTCAATCTTATTTATATCATTATGTTCAACCACTCATTCCAATTAGGTCTCATGAGAGGTTCTTATCCTAAAAATTGAAATGAATTGAAATTCTAATGAACTAATGTTTACCATATTTGATGAAAGGTAAACATGGTTCAAAATATAAAAAATTGATGTGTTCAGTAGAGTCCAAAAGCAACAAAGAAGTGTAGAACCAATAATTGATCATCATCCTAAGTTCCTAATGCATTGACCCGCCGCCGCTTATTTCATTCAAAGATATCGGATGTAATTCTGACCGAATAAAGCTGACTAAAAAAATATCGATAGAGTAAAAATCGAACTCATAACCTTACAATCACAAACTCATCTATTACTCCACCAACTTGACCACCCTTACGAATATAAATTCCTATCCCCTAATATTATTGGTAGTGCCAATAAGGCAATATCATATCCTACAACACTCAAATTTCAACTCCACATTCATTATAATCTACTTAATGAACTTATAACATTTTAAAGTGACCACAAATGGAAGACTTCTAGCAATTACTTTTCACCAACATTTAAAAATACAAAGCCAAGCATATGATAATATTAACATATACACTATGATCTTCTCAAGTCATTAACATTTGTGACAAGTGTGGACATAGGGCTTAATAACTCTTCATGATTTTGCATCTGAATATCTGACAGTCAACTAATTGATGTATGCATCATTTATTGATTCGAGGAAATTGTAGGCTAAAAAACTTAATGTGATTTGTTATAGTAGGCTCCATGTTGAAATTAATCACATAACCTCGGAATAAACCTACCCATATTTATACATTCAAGTTCAACTGTGAATAAAAAAGTAACCAAACAATATATACTGAACAAAATGATTAACAGGAGTATAGGACCTAAATGAACATTACAAATAACATGAAAATAATTTTTTTTGAGACTGTAAAACATAGAGGAGGGTTGTATTATGCCTTGCAGCAGTGACAAATGTTGTCGGAATCGTAGTGGAATAAGGCTTAGTTTGGTTTGGTACTCAACACATCGCCCTTCAAAAGGTCTTCGGTCCCGAATGTATTTTTACAGATTCCTCTCATGTGGTTCCAGCCAAGGAAAGCCAAGAAAATCAAACACTTCCTTCTCTGTCTGGAACTTCAAACTTGCACTGGCTTTAAAGCCCTACAATTCAAGTTCATCAACCAAACTAAACCACAGCGAAAGCAAATGATGCATAAAATCGGCAGTAAGCAAGACGGTCAAGATTACCTTGTTGCTGCTTGAACCTTTGACTGCTGGGAACAACCCCTTGTCGTCTAATCTATAGCCTTTCGAATCTGCTAGAATTCTCAATCTGTGAAATACATGAGATGTGTAAACTTTTCTCGCATACGTATAGAGAATAATATTTCTTCTCCTCTTGAAGTGAATGAGAGAACTAAGTAACTTCAAGGAACTTAGATTTTATTATTTTGATGTTATAAATTAAGAACAAGATCTTCGTTTCATGGATTATCATACCTCCTGTTGAGAACATCATTGCCAGTCCAATGTATCAGCACAAAAGAATATAATTCTCTAGGATAAACCTACACCATGTTAATAGAGCACAAGCTTAAAGACTTCGATAAATCCATAAAATTAAATAGGCTTTCCACACCCATTTTCCCTTATTTTTGTTTGATCCAAGTGAAGTCTACGGCTCTACGCCAATCATTATAATTTCTATTGAAAGTCATCAGACCTGTTTTGAGGTGAACTAAGCTAGTCAAATTTTATATAACCTGCATTAGGAAACGATAACTAATATTTATTAGATTATGCTAATATCTCGTCCATGACCCTGCCTTCAAGTCTTAATACTAACATCAGATATCTAGTACACTACACCTGGGAACAGATAAGACAGAGAAGACAATAGAATCAAACATGATGTCAAGTTAACCATGAGTAGAAGTGTAGAACATAGGCCTTTTTTAATTTTGCCTCCTGAACTATCGAGATCTTTTCAAATTGCCCCCTCTTACTTTATATATTTCTCCATAAATTGTAAGAACAGGTGTAAATCTACTTCATCATATTTGGATTTAGCAAATATCATAACCAATGTTTACCTCATCACTATGTAGACTAAACATCAGGTCCTCTCTAAGGAAGTTAATATCCTTCAGACACTTCACAAACTTTGGAAGGAAGCCGATATGACTGAGATAAGAGAGCTGATCAAGTTAAACTTACGTAAAAGAAAACCCAAATTACAACGATACAGGAAGAAGATTCTATCATCTGCTGAAGTAAAGAAAAGGAAACTTCTGCAAATACTCAAATCTAAAACATTATGGTTATCTCAACCTCTGAAACCTAAATTTTGACACCATATATTGTAAAAAAGAGGCACAACATCAAGGCTAAAACATTATGGTTATCTCACCCTCTGAAGTTAACAACATTATGATTCTTTCACTCCCTGATGTTGACTTTATTATACAAGTAATAGTCTGTTAAGCCAATTCTGAACGGTATAATTATACAAACACATAACACGAATGATATATGGGTAATCATGGCCCGAGCCTGTATGAACATACAATTCAATCAGATTGCCCTATCACCAGCATAATAAAAGCTAGAGAATCAAACATGGATTTGCAGAACAATGCGACATATATGCAACTGAAGCAGATACCTTCTACCATCAGGATGAGTAATTATGAAGTCCATATCACCACATGTCTCCTTTCCACGTCTGTACGATCCGCCACATAGAATGTCTACCTGCAGTATTTAGTTCTGCAATGTTTTTTGTTCTCAAGAAGAAAATAGAAATAATCAACAGAGTTAAGGTTATACAAGCATAAATCTACTATTATAAAGAGACCCTCAGATGTTCAAAAGTAAAAGGAGTACGCAACTAATTTGAATGTGTAGGAGTGTTTTCTTCGATTCGTTAAACATCTAAATTTGTCCTGCAAACTTGTCTTTATGCATTTGCTAATTCCAACTAATCTCGCATGTTGAATTTTTCTTTATGCACTTAGTAAATTCAAACTAATATGACAAACGAAAATTTGCACAATCTCAACAAAGGAAATGCGCGTAAAGTATATTTGTATCTATCAACAATGCATAGCAAACACATACTATTGTTACACCTAAACTATTGTCAATCTTACCCCAGGCAAAACCTGTTCTCCTACTTTCCGTACAAGCTGTTCCATCTCTCGTACCTAAGCAGAGAAACATTTAAAGCTCTTGAAAACATTAATAGAAACTCAGCAGACGTTTCAACTAAAACCAGAAAGAAGAAGGTATCAACCTCATGGTGTGGAATCCTAGTCTTTATATCATCAAAAAACTTCAAGCCGATCCTCTGTGCTTGTGTTAATGTGTCTTCATTTTTCAATTCGTCCAAATTACGATGTCCTTTCTCATAAAGTCTCAATGCAGTGGCAGGACCAATCAGACTTCGCCAAATAAGGTTATTGTTCGCACCTGAGAGTTCTCATGGAAAATTTGAATGCAAATTTATAGTCCATCCTAATCTCCTATCCTCACTATATGCCATTTAACAGACCTTGATTTTGCAAAAAATATGTCACCCAAAGAATAAAATAATTAATATAAGCAACATATACTGAGGATGGTAAGGGTTGAGTGAGAGTGAGAGACGTTATCAAGAAACATGGAAAACAAAATAAAAAATAGGCTTATTTGCAGTAGTACGTATTTTTAATTTGGAGGAAACAGATTTTATTAGTAGTTGAACAGTATAGGCGAGATACTGATCAATACCTTTTCGTTACTCTCAAGGAATTCTAGCTTTGAAAGCTTTCCAGTTCTCACAATCTCCTGAATCTGCAATGAATCATTTTCATTACCATGTATGAAAAAGACGGAACATATATATTTTTAAGATCTCAAATGTCACAGCACAACTTGTCATCATCTCCTGAATGTCAATAGAAAGAAACTAGTTACAAAAATTGTGTAAAGAAAAATAATGATACATATAAAATTAAATTGACACTGCAACTTTTTTTTTCTATCATTTGTGAGCTCCAGAAAGTAGTGAGGACTATTCTAGTGATATGAACGATGACTTACATGATCTTTCAAAGATTTTCCAACCCCTGGTAGGTCTTTAATCTGATCTGAATTCTCTATTTTGAAGGGAAACTTTTCAATAACTTGAACAGCTTTATAATAGCTAAAAGATCTTCGGTCCTCACCCAAAGCTAACATGGGAAAAAAAATTACAACAAAGAACCAGCACAGATATCTGATTTTTGAAGCAAAAAACAGTATGTATCAAATACCCACCTCTATATCTATCAACAAGCCTCTTAAATATTTCTGTAACATTATCATTCAAATCAGGTGGACTATAAAGAGATGTTGACGATGAATTGATTACCTGAAACATTTTAATAATAATAAGAAGAAGAAACATCATTTTTATCTAAGTGGAGAGTTCACTAGGATCAAGTACCAGAGTTCAGCTGATTATTGTATATTTTGGTTGTCGAATTTCTTATCTATAGAAAGACCACAAGATACAATTTTTAATGATTTAACTAATAGATAGATAGAAGTGCAAAATGTTACAGTCTCATTTTTGGTGTCAAGGGAAGGTGGACAATAACTTCTCAGCGTTTGTAAGTCAGAACCACTAGCGATACTCGATGATCGCTGCTCTACGTCATGACCTGCACCTGAATTTCTGGAGGGTTTAGGAGAAAGCCTGAGCTGCTTTCTTCGGAGGTGAGTTGTTTTTGTCAGACTGAAGTCCATTTATATTATCATGATGAATTTCCACAGAGGGAGGTTCCATTCCAGTTGATTTCATAGCTATAATGTAAGTTCTCTCTGGAACTCCTTTTCCTTCTCTCAAACTGTCTTCAAGCCACTGATAGAGAAGTACTAGCTGAACAATAAACCAGAAATCAAAACAAAAGCAAATGAAAAAGCCTCTAAATGGAAAACGAGAATACTCCATTTTCTCCATTGAGCTAAATGACATATTGAACGTTTGCTACACTTCTAAAGCTATCTATGTAACCAACAATCGGACATTTCAAAAACGATAATCACTGAAGTTTGAAATTAATTGCATACGTAAAGTGAGAAGATCGAATCTTAACCACCATCCATTCCCATATGTCAATGCAATGCACACATAAGGAAGTGAAGAAATCTAGCCATTGGATAATTAAAGCGACAAGTATATATACTTCATCAAAGCGACAACAAATATATACTTCATCAAAGCTACAACTAATTACATCAAACTAAATTCAAAGCTGACAAACTCAATTTAACAACAAAAAAGTAATTGGAAATCAATACTTACAGCTTTTGAGGGTTCTAACTGATGTCGATCAAATTTACCCAAGAGCGAATCTAAATCCTTTGCGATACCTCCCATTTGTCTCAATTTCTGCTTCCATATCTATGCATGATCACATTTCAATGAGGCATCAATAACTCCATGCATTATACTACCTCCATTTCAAAAAGATCGTCCTTTCGTTTTTCAATAGTCAAAATTAACTATTTGGACCTCAACATAAGGGTACAGAACTTTTTCAGAATAAAACGTTATGTGTTAATAGTAAAGTACACTAAAAATACTACTCCGTAGCATTTCACATTTGTATACCAAGTATTATACTCCCTCCATCCCTAAAAGATCGTCACTTTTTCATGTCAAATATTTCTTAATATGTCCTACAATATTTTGTGAAAAACATATCACAATATAGTATCTTCAACCTACGTTACTATTAACATTAACATTATAATTCTGATTCAAACTAAATTTGGGTGAGTCTATAAAAATATCAAATTTTATTAATTTTAACAATCGAAAAAACAAACTAGACGATCTTTTAGAAATAAAGTGAGTACAACATATATAGAAATACTTAATTAGCTCCAAATTTGAAAACCCAACTATCAAAATTCAATCTTTTTTATATAAAGGGGTTATAAAAATAAACATACTAACTTTTTTATAAAAATAATAAAATTAAATAAAAATAAAAATATTATTTTTGCACCTGTAAACGACGGTTCTGAACACCATTTTCAACGAAGTAAACAATAAATCCGCGAATATTCCGTTGGGGTCTGACGGCGTTGACTTCTCTTTCGTTGACTTACGCGCCGTAGTTGCTGCTAGGTGTTGTTATCGGGTCGGGTTGGAAGAGAATCCATGATTAGATACTTTATCGAGTCATTAATTAAGGGTTTGAAGATAACTGGATAGTTAGATATTTTATCGAGTTATTAATTAAATGGTTATTTCGATTATAGATCGAGTTTTTAGTGATAGTTTAGAAGTCGGATTTTTTGTGTAAAAAGTAATAAATGAATCGTCTTGTAATGAATATCCGTTGTATATGTATTTTATCTAATGTGGTGATTATGCGAATTCGATTCCATAATTGACTTATTGGATAATTGAGTCGAAATTTTCGCGTACAGTACCAGACAGTTACAGTACTCACCAATATTTGTTCGAATGAAACTATTTCCACGCATCCACTTAGTTCGAGTGAAAGTTTTGAGTTCGTTATTTTGTCAAACTACGTACTTTTCAGTTTTCATCATATCATATGTTCAAAAATTATTATAGTTTGCCCATCAATCTACAAATTAACATGTTGCCTATAATTGAATTATTATTCCTTGTATGGTTCTTATATGTTTTTACTTATGAGTTTGTATTTCAATTATTAACGAGAAGAAAACGCTAATGCAATAATCATCTTGCAAGCAACAACACAAGTAACCTTGAATAATTATTATTATCCTTTAGATGAGCTTTTATGTTGAGATGTTGTAAGACAGCAAAAGGAGCATGGCCTAACCTATTGTGCCAAAGGAAAGGTCATAGGAGTTGCTAAGAGTAAAATTCGGAAAAAAGAGCCAAGGAAATACTTCAGGAAGTTATTCACGGGCATCCTAACAGCCTTGTTAGCTAAATAGTAAATACAATTGTGGCCTCATGCTCACTAATACCATACTAGCAATCATATTCTGTAATGCATTCCCTTCTGCATTGCAACCCTCATCAAGAGGAGTATTATTATAACAGCTTGCATTAAGGCTACTCAATTCATACCAAATCCTTTTAAGTTTGTTATGAGTACCTAGCAACCGAATCATTAATTGAATACAAATTCCTCATAAGTTCATATAACTTTGGACCATTACAGGCTCCAAAAGCTTCCTTAAACTCATTCCATAACATTTTTGCATCATCAGCAAACATGAAGTCTCTTCCAATATCCCTAGATACTGAATTTAATATTAAAGAAATCAGAGTGGAATTTACTTTTCTCCATTGCCTAAATTTTACATCATTCACAGGTTCAACTTCTCCTGTTAAGAATCCATATTTATCCCTAGCTTCTAATGCAATCCTCATAGCTCTACTCCATGAAGTATAATTCAAATCAGTTAAAGGATCTGTTACTAGAATTAAGCTAGAATGATCCGAGCTATGAAAAAACAACGGATCATCGATTTTTATTAAGATTGAAACAACTTCAATCCTTTCTTATAGGCAAAAAGAAGAATTAAGATTGAAACAATGATGTTGCCTTTATTGCATGAGGGTTTATTCAAGAGAATAAAGGCTTTGCAGAGAATTTAGGCTTAGGATCATATATATTTCTAGGCTTTGTGTGTGCTTCTTTTATACCCATCAGCCCAGGAATTGTGTTTAGCCTGCTTCCATTCTTAATTCTTGTATTATCTCTATTATAATATTTTTTATGAGTGAAAAGATAGGTTTTTAAAATTTTAAAAAGGACTCCTATAACAATTCAATAATTATTAAGTCCTAATTTTTTGAAAATTATAACAAAATTATTTTAATCTGATATGAATTAGTAAACTCTGCAAAAAAAAAAAATTGTATGATAATTGATCAATTATAAATTGAAAAATAATTTTCTAATCCCAAAATTACTATTAAAGAATTTATATCTAATTATTATATATTATATTACATTTCAACTTAATTGGAATAAAAAAGTGTCAAGTTAAATCAGCATAGTATTTAGTATGGAGGGACTAATAGATTTGGATATTTTTTTTCAAATATTTAATATTTTTTTTAATTATAACATATATATAATATGTTAGTTTTTATGCTTAAATAAAAATATATTTATCTATAAACTATAGATGCAATAATTAATTAGAGTTGAATTCAATATATGAAAGAAAATTAAAAAAAATTATTTTACTATTTAATATTGATTAGTAATTAGTAAACTAAATAAGAGTATATTGTCATAATAATACTTATATTAGTTTCTACGTATGAAATATAATTCACTTCGATATTATGGTCTAAAAATACATGCATGAATATGTATATTATAGGTATATAATCCGCGTATTGATGAATATTCGATGTACAAATCGGAATGCCTCATCTTCTATTTGAATGAGCTTGATGCGAGCTTTTATATTAAAGTTTTTATTTATGTTAAAATTTTAAAAGTTTCATATCAAATATTAATCATATATACTATTGAAGTTTAACTTTTATTAAAAAATTATTGCAAGATATAATTTTAAAAGGGTATGTCATCTTTATTCCATTGATTGCACAATATAATTCATTTTGAGTATTCCACATTAACGAAAGGACGTCCCAATGTGTGGCGCCAACTGGTTGTGGATAAATTGATAGAATTTCATTAAAAAAGTTTTCATTTTATTTAGTTTATGCAAATATTATTATTGGGTGGCGTAGATTAAAAATATGGTAAAATGAATCATAAAATAAAATTGAATAATAGAGGAAGCTATGAATAATTTATACTACATATCAGGTGAAATGTGATATTTTCACAAAATAAATAAAATAACATAAGGTGCCTTTTTTTTTTTATTAAAGAAAAAGTGAGTTTCAACAATAATAAAATTACTAATTTGAATTCCTTTTTTATTACACCTTGAAAATGAAAGTAGTATGAATGTATGATAACAAAACTTTTTAAATCTGACATTAAATGTATTAACAATTACAAGGATGTCTTATGATGAACAAAATAGTGCAATGATAAAAAATTAATGATTAATTCTTTATTATCTCAGTTTAAATGTTTAAAACATAATTACATTTTACTAATTATAAAAATATAAGTAATTGGTTTTGTGGATATCATAAAAAATTATAATATAACGACAATACATAATATACAAATATGAAAAGGTTATAAAAAGGACATAGCTGGATTGAGGATGAGGAGACATAGAATTTATTACATTAACTAAATTAAGGTACGTATTAACGTATACCAAATTATTCTCTAAAAAATGGATGAACGTGATGTGTTCCCTAGCTATTATAAGGGCATAAAATTTATCAGGTCATTTCATCGATATTTTGATAACTTATTGGATGATATTTTCCTGGACTTTCTTAATATTAAGGACTATTGTGAATAGTTTTTTATTTATGGAATAATTGTCCAAAAGTTAATCTATTTTATAGGATTCTGATAATTTCCGAATCCTTCAGCTACATGGATTCAGAACTTATAATTCTCAATATGATTCAAAGATGTTAGTTCAACCACTAAATTAATTGATTATCTCACAATATCAATTTATTATGCTTGTATTAAATATTTATTAGTATCTATAAAAAATGTAATATGTCATTTTTTATTTATTTCTAGAAAAGTATTTAATCGTCTCACAAAAATTAGATTACAAAGTTACCATTAAGTCCCACATAGTTCAAGTTGCAAATTAATGATCCATAAATTAGACAAAAGTTGCCGTTAGTCCAAAATGCTTTTGGCTAGAAAAATGCAATCGATCATACTTTGCCGGTGAATTTATAACACCTCCGTTAATTTTGGGACTAATGTGCAACTTTTATTTAATTTTTTAGATCAATTTGAAATTTTTGAACTATTTGAGGTAAATGACAAATACGAGATACTTTATAGGACTATTTAATAATTCCTCTATTTTAGAACATACTAATAACAAAACCCTTTAATTAGTTGATGTATCGAAAATTAAGAAACCAACTTGAACATATATAACAAACAATTATTCCCTTTGTTATAAATATAACGAAGAACAAAGTAAATACATAGAGAGAATAATAAACAAGGAGAATGATATCTTTTATTGCTTTTGTTGATGTCTAGAATACAATACAATGAGTGTCTATTTATAGGCTTCCAATATATATCACCTGAGTAATTCTTGGTAAATAGTAATTTGGTAAGCTTAAATAATTTAATAACTTCCTAATCAAATTCATCTCCTTTCTTGGCAAAACAAGACATCATGATATTTATATGGCGCTTACCGCGGATGTCTGATGCTAAAATATCTTATCGTTAAAACCTTGCCCAGGAGAAAAACCGTGCAGGGGATAAAAATTCAGTGAAGGAAAAAGAGTTCATTATTCTCAACATATGCTTATAATGTTGCCTCATTAAAACCTTATCAGGAAAACCCATTTGGGACAAAACAGTGGGAAAAAGAGTACAACGGCATTAACTCCCCTACGTGACCCACGTCACTTGACATCGTTTTAGTCCACGATAGTCACTTATGCTACGGATAGATTTTCGAATGTTGAGGTAGGAAGTGATTTAGTGAATATATTTGCAGTTATTACAAGATCAATTTATTAATCGATTTCATTCTTAAAAATCATGGGTAGAGAGAAAGAACACCCGATATATTTGTTACATCTCATTTGATATGTCAATTCGTTAAGCACATGCAACACGTCTACAGGTATCATCATAAAGATGCATTGAGAGGACCATCTTTCGTATGATAAATCATAAATGTGGATCATACGGATCACATATTCCTCAAACCAAAGCGCATTCCTGATTTCTTACGTGCATTTCCAAGATCTACGTGTGTTGATGATTTTATTGATCTGATTTGTTCATACGTGCTTTTGAAATACACTAACTGCGATAAATAAATGTCATGTATGCGATCTTCAATATAGATCATATACGTATTATGCATTCGGATAATCAATTGTGTACAAATTGAATATGTTCTACTGGAACAATCTTATATCCCTTATATTTTTAACTTCATTTCAATGCATTCGTGTTGACATTTCACTCTAATATATATACTATTTCAATATCCTTATATATGATACTTGGGATCAAATAATCCTTTTGTACTTTCTCTTGTCATTAATGGGCCATTGTTCACATTTTGGTGATATTATAATTATTGAAGTGCTTGAATGTGATCTGGCGATATTTCATCTCAAATCCCTTCTTCAAAGAAGTTTACAACTCTTGAAAGCTCTTGAGAGTTCAATAATGTTTATATGCCAATACAATGCCATGTAGATCATTAAGTATCAACCATCTTTGGCTAAATAGTCACTGAAAAACCATGTGGGATAAATCTAGTAAACAAAAGTATATTTCTTTAGATATGCTTCAAGTAGTGTCTCATTAAAACCTTACCAAAAGGCCAGGTGGGAAAAACTTAGTGAAGGAAAAAAAAATTACAATGCCTTCATTATCTCCCATATGTGATCATCATTTATATCATATCTCCCCCTCAATGTGAAAACATTGATATATCAAATGAAAAGAGTGCCAAGTAAGTAAATTTCAATTTCGTATTTCCAAGTATAGATGTACATATCTTCTGGGTATAATAATCCTTTAAAAATCATCATAATCTTGCAAATATATGATCTTGTATCTATGGAGGGTAAAATAATGTGATTCGACCAAACCGACTATATTGGGGGAGTTTATAATAATTTGGCATAATGCGAACAAGCGTTACTATATAGTATAAAATTTTCCAATGATCAATTGGGGTATTGCTTGTAATTGACGTCTTAATGATCAGCAGGAGTTTGCTATGAAGCTCATAAATTCTTTAAAACTTAATAATTTGTGGCTCTTCAATAAGTCTCCAATTAAATATTTAATTATTCTTTTCGCTTAGTAATTAACGGGATAGTCACGGCAGTTATGCCAATAATAAATTTCTCACAATTCAAACTACGGTTTGACAAAAATTGTATTTTGATATACAAACATGTTTGTTACTTCAGATAACAATATATTAGCTTTTCTAGAGCCTTCAATTGATTTTTGCTATACTTACGGAGCCTTCATGATACGTAGATAATTTGATATATGTTTCGAAACTATTTGATTCTTTAGACTTAGAATAATAATATGGTGCATCTTGAATACATATTTTTGAGGCACCGATCTATTATCTCTTCCAGAGCATTCGGTCAATTTTGCACTGCCTGATATTGTAATAACACTCGCTTCTTGTGTTATTAGATAAGAAAAATATTTCTTATCTTTTAGAATGGTATGAGTTGTTGCACTATCTGCAAGACCTATTTCTCCTTTATCCATGTTGTTGGTGGCAATCTTGTGAGGTAGAAAATCATACGTCAAATGAAGTTGCTCGGGGAAAGATAGGTGTGCCCTGAGGACTACTTAAATACCAAATATATTTCCCTTAGCGGAACTAATCTAGGCATGTATAATCATGTCTGGCCTTGATTAGGAAATTCGTTGTTCTAGATATGATATATTGGCTCTATCAGGCATTCAATTAATTTTTCTGGCTTCTGCTCGTATTGTATATTTCTTCCCTTGTTATCCAAGTAATAATTTTTTTCTCGTCACTTCAACATATGAGTTGAATTATACAACATAAAAACAAAGTTGCACTTATAAATAATATATATTTCAGCTTGAGGGTATAATCATTTGCTTAAAGTTAACCACTTGAGGGGTATATATTATTGTATATTAACCATATAATCATGCGTTGTCTTTTCAAAGAGTCAAATAATATTGGTATATTCCACCATTTCTTCTTGTCTTCAAGACTAACAATACTATGCAATTAAAACTTGGTGTATGTCAGTTACGCATGCACCAAGGCTTCGATCTTGAACTCAGAGTAGATACATATTTAAACCAGCATAGTTTAATGCCTACGCACTTGATCCAATTTCATTCGTTAGGTACTTCTAAACTCAGAAGAAACAATAGGCGTGTCAATTAGGAAAATCCGTTATGTAATTGAATATATATTATATAATGAGTCTTGGTCGTAGTGAATTCATATGATTTCATATTATTGTCAAAATAATGGGGACATTGAGATAAATTCTTCAGAAATATTCAAAAGCCCTTAATTTATATGGTTGTCATAGTAAGATGCACTTGATATATAACTAATGATTTTGAATTAATAAGTCTTCGAGACTTAAGTATTAAATGATTGTCTTCTAGACTGATAAATTTAATATTTAATCATATCATAGATCAAATAATATGTGAATGTCATAATCAAAACATACTCCGTTATATTAACAAATAAATTTAATTTATAAGCACATCAATCGATGATTTACAATATAATAATGGAAATATACACCAAACTAATTAAACAGAAGCATACTCATATTTTATAAAAGGCTATATATATGTTACTATTCAAACCCCAATAATAATAATAAAACAAGTTATATCGTATAAATTGTTTAAACCCCATATGTTTAATAATGGGTTTGTTCGATTAGAACCTTTCTTGCATGAAAATTCGTTTATCTTACAGTAAATCTTATTTGTCTTTTAATTTAATTTCAGAAGGAACGATTAACTTAGAAATATGATATAATATACTCGTGTATGCTACTAGAACCAACCCAGTCACCTAATGAGATCATCATCTTTAATACTTGTATTTTATTTAACCATTCTCTTAATTTCGCGAAAATTAAAACTTAGTTAAAATGTGTATTACCTGGATGGAGAGGCGTCGTCTTTGGCGATGTTATAAATATAACGTAGAACAAAGTAAATAGGCAGAGGGCAGTAAATAAGGAGAATGATATTTTATTTTGTTGATATAAAATACATTAAATGAGTAATACATTTATAGAACTGATATATATCGGTAATTACTTGCTAAATAAATAACTCGGTAGCGATTAACGCAATAGCTTCTGTCAATTCGTCGCTTTCAGCAGCGGAAGACATCGCGTATTTTCATAGCATGCAATGTAAAATAAAACATTATATTTGCAAAGATATATACAGGTGTTCAACACATACAAGGTAATAATGGAGTATGATTCGTTCAAACTGAATAGCTTAATACTCGGAGTAGTATACAACTATTAGTAGCTCAATACTTATCATCTATTATTGTGTTAAACAATATTTTTATATCGTTGGCATCATCATATGTTCTAAAAAAAATTGGTTTTAATTTCCTATCAATCTGCAAATTAACATGGCAACAACACCACCACCACCACCACTAACATTAAGTCCTGAAGATAAAGAAAAGGCAGAGATTGCAGTTTCTGTTTGTTTTCTTGCATTTCTTGTTCTAATTATTATTGTATTGGTGGACGAGCAGAAAGGATACATGTAAAATAAATCGTCGATGATATTGCAAGGTACAACACAAGTCTTGAACAATTAAATATCTACAATATTAATGTGTCTCAAAACACCTTCCAGGGCTCTTGCAATCTCTCAATCAAACTCGCCAATGATCACAAATTCGATATAAGTACTCGAAATGGGGTGGTTTCGATCTCCTTCCAGGAGAATGTCCTTCTCTGGGTGACATCGTTCGATCCAATTTATCTTCCGGTTAATCAAAGTAAGACCATAGATTTATCACTCAACCAGACAACGTCTACGGACAGTTATTTTGTTCCCACATTCTTATACAATAGAAATTTGAAAAATTCTACGAGTTTCAGTGTGCAAGCGATGATGGAGGTTACTCAAGAGAAAAAGTCCAATACTCTTGTGGTAACTTGTGGAGGTGTCAACATGGTTTTCACAGATCCCACTAGCCTTTATGGAGGACCTTTGAAATGCACCACGGCATTTCATGGTTCTACAAGGGATCGATATGATACATGTTAACGTTAATGTATGTATTCAATATATGCTTTATGTTATTCAGTAATAATAGCTTATGCATAATTGATGTCTTTGCTACAAGACTAGCTTTATTTATTAATAAAATTGTTGCTACTCATTCTTATGGAGAAGAACTTATTATCAAAATGACTTCAAGCTTCTCTAGTCTAGCCACAACTTCCCTCATGCTAATTCTTTCATGTGATGGATTTCTTAAGCAATCCATTGCCAAATAGAAAATAGCTGCTATACATTGTTTCATAGCAGAGGAGTTCTTGTACTCTTCAACAAGAAGATGGAGATCAATAACATCTACAATTGTATCACCATATAATGAATTGAACACCCAGTTCTTCAGGCTCATATCTTCTCCAAACATTTCGTCTGTCGGTTTCTTCTTTGTAGACATCTCTAGCAAAATGATGCCGAAACTGTAGACATCTCCATATGTGGATACTATCCCTTCACTTCCAAACTCTAGATCATATATACACAAAGTTTGAGTGAGTCCATATTAACCTATTGGGGGATCTGTGTCATACATGCATAGACTGAAACTACTCTTGCTTTCAGTGTAAAATATTACTTTCCTCCGATTTTTCTTGTCATCTTGAAACACTGCTTATTTATTAAGAAAAAAGTAAAAGTAATCAAAATGTGCATTGAAAATATAAAATGTCAATTAATTGAAATTATATCATTGGTAAGTTCAATAGAAAAAGTAGTAAAAAAATACATTGAAAATGTAAAAGTATAATTTATTATGCTAGAATAAAAACTATTTTAAAACAAAAAAAATTATGTTAGAATGACAACTAAAAAAACCCGGAAGGAGTGTATCATACAATCTTGAGATTTATTGACAAAATGTGTCCAGATCATGATACAAAAATACTCACCCTCTATTTATAACTGCTTGATTGGTTACGTTAAATTATTAAAAAAAAAATTAACAAGCTACACATGTGAACTTTTTATTAGTTTGTCACCTATCGTGTTACCAATCGATACAAATGATTCAAACTGTGTCAATAATTTGATCCTTTATCCTGTTTAGGTTTGAGCGCCTCATAAAATATTGAGGCATGTTGGTAACGATGATTAGGTGAACTCAATTATGGATGCTAATAAAACTCGATATTTTCCATAAGAACAAAGAAAGGAAGAAAAAATACCTGGTGCCATATAACCAATTGTAGCCAACGTCTTGGTTTGAGCAATACATCCTCTTTTGAAGAAGAGCTTAGTAACACCAAAATCACATACATGTGCAACCATATCTTCATCTAAGTGGAGATTGCTAGGCTTTATATCACAATGCACAATTTCAATAGTATGATCATGATGCATATACTTCAGAGCTTCAGCAATATCTTTAGCAATGTTAAATCTTTGAAGCAAGTTTAGGCTCTTATTGTGGGAATATAACCATTTCTCCAAGCTTCCATTTGGCATATATTCCAACACCAGAGCTTTGAAATCAGATAAGCAACAAGAACTAATAATCCTAACCAACTTTCGGTGACGAACATTGCACAGAACTTTACATTTCTTATCGAAGCTCTTGGTTCTGCCTCCTGCATACTGCGAATGGAAATACTTTTACTGCAATCTCCATTCCATTATCTGGGAGTGTGCCTTTATATACTGATCTCACTGAGAGAATCAGTTGCTTGTAGAATCTGTTGATAAGGCATCTCATTCAACGATAACTATTTAGCTTTTGTTTTCGCCTTTTCTGGAACAGAAAAGCAGCGATCAATAACAGCACTATAGCCAAACATGCACAAGCTATTAAGAGGTACTTTATCCATGATGTTTTCGGACTATTTTTGGATGTTGAGACCTCTTCACATCGTGGAACCAGCAAGCAAAGTTCCCCACATAACGCATAATTGTTCATGAAAGACAGTGAGGTGAAGTTAGAGAAATTTCCATCAGTTGGAATGGCTCCTTCGAATCTATTGAATGAAACATTCAAGTACTTGAGGTACTTGAGTTCTTGAAGAGATTCAGGGATCTTGCCTGTCAACTTATTGGAAGGTAAATCCAAGAATTCCATACTTATTGAGGCAAGCCAAGATTGAGGAATCGAACCCTGAAATTCATTATGATCCAATGACAAGTAAACAAGAGAAGGGAAACGACCAATAGAACTCGGAATTTCCCCGGAAAACTGATTCCAGGATAAACCCAATTCTATGATCTGATCAACATTTTTTATCTCTAGTGGCAGAGAACCAACTAAAAGATTTGAGGACAGATTTAAGCCTACAAGGTCATTAAGGCTCCAAAATTTCATCGGAATCGAAGAATTCAACCTGTTTGAGTCTAAGTAGACTCGTCTCAGGGAGTTCATTTCTGCCAAGCACTCTGGAATTTTGTTCAGTGTACATTTGGGGCTTTTCTTTCGAACGTTGGTCGAATCCTACACAATTAGAGTATCTTCGTGCTTACTAGCTCGTGACTACTTGAGATATTTGTATTGAAAATCAGGGAAATTTTGTTCTTGATATTGAACATTTCCTCCCATTTAGCATATAAAAAACTTGTCCTTTACGATGCATTGGGGCACAGCCTCTGAGAAAGCCTTCGCATTCTGAGGAGGAGGTAAATCGGTGAATATGCACTCAATGGTGGTGCATTTAGTCCTCTTTTCTGAGTGCTGGCTAGGGGTCGAGCAGCTCGCAGAGTTGAGCATTAAATAAACTGCGGAGGCGGGGTGGCACAAGACCAGCCCAAAACTTCGACCGTTGGTATCTTGGGGGTTCACAATATAAGTTATAAGGAATTGGTTGAGAGGAATATTGCAACATCGATACATAATATGGATGATAATTTGAATTTTGAGGCATATTGAAATTTGGCAAATTTGGGATATTTTGAGGGCATTAGTTGGTTTGAAGATAGATTATCAAATTGTTAATTACTTTGGGATTTTGATAGCTAAAGGATAATTAGTCGGTACTGAGTATTGAAATGGTCGTTATTAGAATCCGTTTCACTAAAAAATATTGAAAGATTAAAAGCAGAAGTTTAGTAAATGATAATATAATAATTGAAATGAATGATTTTTTTTATATCCAAATTGAATGGGAGAAATCCCTATTTATAGAGGGGAAAAATGATGAATTTTGGTTAAAAAAAAATTAAAAAATAATTTATTATCAAATAATTGACCTCGAATAATTGAGATGAGATAGAAATCAAAAATCCAAGGTCGATAGAAATCGGCCTTTATGCGTACCTTATACATAAACTTCTCTTTCCCGCGCCGGAAAGAGCGTGTCTCATTGTTGAGCATTCAACGGGTTGAATGTTTTTACTCTCATTAATACACACCGGCGCACTGTATACATGCTTGTAATGGTTTTAGCGTATTAAAAATAAAATTCAACATCTCCATTGCATGTAGCCTTAGTTCGACATGAGCCCGGACCCGACCCAATAGGCCCTCGGCGGGCCCCATGACCAAGTATTGGGTTGGTGGGCTCCTTATGTTGCCCGATCACAGTATGCGGGCTTTGACTCGAGCCCGATTCGACGTTTCATGCCTTAACTAACGAGTACATGTTGTGCCTTAACGGGTATATGTAGGCCTGTAAACGGACCGAACTATACCGAACTATCAATAGGAATTCAGTTCGGTCGCAAAGAGAAGTTGATGTACGTTCGATCCGGTCGATTTTCCAAGCATTAAATTTTAATGTTGGAGTTCGAGTTCGCATGTTTTTTGAGTTGTGTCTCGATCCGGTTCGGTCCAGCGTTTTGCAAATTTAAGCATATAGTTGTTGATCCGATAAATTGTCTCGGAAGAATGAAAATACATAATACTACTCCACAGTCCACTAGTCGTTTCATAATATTCTGGTGACGTGCACAAATCCATAACATAACATCTGAAGCCATGAATAATAGGAATAGCAAAATACAAAAATAAGAACTTGATCTTCATTCTTCAAGTTCTCGCACAATTTTCTTGTTATTAGAGTTAGATTTGGCTACGTCGTTTTTGTGTTGATGGTTGAGCTTGGGAATAGGATGTGGAGCTAGCGAGGATTGCACTTCATTGTTGGGTTCTTGAATTTATGAAGAAAACAATATAGGACAACAATCAATCGGACAACGATGAGCAGTAATGAAATCACAACTCGAAAGTTTGTTTTCAATCAATTCATCATTACAACTTTTGTTTGTCCAAAATTTAAAATCGAAACACATAACTATGTTTGTTCAATTGTTAAATCATCTTTCCATAAATATTATAGGCAACAAGTCCATAAAGTAAGATTGTGGCGACATAGATTGGAAATCGAAATTATATTTAAATCATATTTCCGTATAATATAGTAGATTATAATCAGCAATACCTGATAAAATTCTGAGATGTATAGAAGTAAGATATTGAATCACACAAAAGCATGTTATACTCATATATAGGAAATCGAGATAGTTTAATCATCATCTTTCAAAATAACATGAATAGTTAACATAATCTTTCATTAATGCGGCAACAAATTGAACTAAGCAGTTGAATAGAGGCACAAAATGAAACCCCTTGAGAATGATAAGCGGCGAGGATGATAGGCAACAGGCAACAGAATGAAAGGCAACAGAATGAAAGGCAACAGAATGATACGCAACAAGCAATAAAAGGCAACAGAATGATAGGCAGCGGTGAGAATGATGATATTTTGTGATGGCATTTTATCTTTCATTTCATATTCTTTTCACCAGCTCGACTCAACGAGGTCATAATTTCCTGTGAAGCAGTTTGACAATTCAAAATAAAGTTAGAAGTAAAAAGCGAATAAAATTCACAATAGAAGATAGAGAATAGAAGAAAAACATAATAGAGATTAAAAAGCAGAGAATAGAATTGATAACTACATCACCTCTTTTATCACTTCTAATTCCATAAGCTTCCTTAATCAATCGCGCCCCACCTGATAGTGTTTGATAGATTGTCTCCTCATTTAAGCCCTCTTTTTATCAATTACCCTACCACGGCACTAAAGTTTGACTCGAAGCAAGCTGTTGATATGAATAGACAAGATAGTCAGTATTTTTAACCTTTATATTTTCCCTCGTTTTCGCTCACTTAAACTAAGGCATCAAATTGTCAACAAGAGGATATCTGACTTCCTCAAAATACAACTCTATATCATTTTTTTCTTTACCTTCATTATCATATGTTTGCATAAATTCATGAAATCTTTTCTTGAAAACAGTGGAAGAGGGTGGCTGCTTCAAATAGGGACTATAGCCTTCGAGCCATTTTCCTTTATTATCCCCATATATTATAGTATATTGCTCAAACAATTCAGAGAAGCATTGCTTCACCTTTCCCATCTTCTCTTCATAATCATATGGATACATTATCTTATAAAAACTGTCGTTCCCATTTTGTTACCTAGGATCAAAATTTCAAAGGGCCTTGAATCGCTCGTCCGTTGTTATCTCATCTTAAGGGACATTATGACCCGTGTTTGCGTATGCTTCTTCTTAGTTACATCAAGTTGAGATTTAGCGTTCTTTGGATTCTTGATAACTCTCACAAAAAAAACAGTTATTGATGGGTAATTTGAACCACTAATAGATTTGTCGCGTCAGAAATATTTCAAAAATAAACTTATGACTTAACTTCCCGTTGTGATTAGGATGGATACTAACTTTTTAAAAAACTGTCATCGTCCTTAGCATATTTAGTAAAACACTACCTATATGTACGCGGTGTATAGGCGGTGTTCAATATAATGTAATGTACTATTCGCCTAATTGTTGTTGTCACAGCAGTAACTTATTAGAAGAGCAACTTCAAATTGATATGTTCGTTAAAGGAGCTTAGTCTATTTTCATACCCAAACAAATATGTCACTCCTACCTATGATATCAATAACGAATCAATTTCCTTGAACCATTCTTAAAAGAAAAAAAAAATCCTTGAGCCATCCTCGCTTGACAAGTTTATTATATGAGTACAGCATGCAACATGGGATAACTTACCATACAAACAAGATTTGAATGATTAGCGATCCTTTTTGAATAGCAATACAAGCATCTTTGCGGAAGCGTTATCCATGATCACGAAGTAATCTTGCTCGGTAATCCCAAACACATTACGAGACTACGTGAACTTCTTTTGCAATGCGGCCCGTTGTCAGTGGGCACATTGACAAAGAAATAACTCTTTATGAAACACCAATTTCTATCCACATAATGATAAGTAATGACCATATAACGAGCCTTGACACGGTCCACGGCCAATCCGTTTGTCGAGCTTACTCTATTAACCTTATTCAAAATGTTTATAGATGCGATTTTTCTCCGATTCATAAACGGTAAACACTCTTTTCTTTTCATATCTCACGGTCTCTTTTTGTGATAAGGAGTGTATGCCCTAAGAAACTCATTGAACACTTTATGTTCAACGATCTTGAAATATAAGGTACTCATGAGCCAGAATCATATGGGCAACTAATTTTTCACTTTCTCAAAACTAAAAATGAATGTATTAACTGAACTATCACCTCGAAAGAATTACACCGTCTGGTGAGTTTGGATAGTAGACTTACTATTATCTTCATTAACTTTCTTAGGAAACAACATGGTGTGTTTACATGATTCTCTCAGTGCTTACAGTGAGAAGTTGTGCCTCTTTTTATACGGAGAAGTTCTGCTGCGGTGTATGCATTTATTCAATTTTTCCCAATTAGCAAAGTTGCTTCTTTAAATGATCCCAAAGCTAATGACCACTTTTCTAGGATCGACGCAGCCAACATACTCTCAGAACCACCGGCGGATTCAGCGACTGACTCATTTGAGCCGCTTTGAGAGATTCCATTAGTTTAGAGTCAGTTGTTACTCCCCGTTTGATATAAACCGTTCGAAGGAAAATAGAAATCAACAAAGGAATATGTCATTAATTGATAATATAATAATATAATATAAAAGTATATTCAATCACAAATTTCTGAGGAAACCCTAATTGATTCTGTTATCCCAAAAATAAAACCCTAATTAATTTTACAACAATTAAATAGGAAATCACCTTATTTTGAAACCCTAATTTAATTAAAAAGAAAACACCAATTCAATTAAACCCGAAACCTAATTTATATGAAACCCCTAATTTAATTAAACATAATACTAAATCGATTAAACCCGAGAAAACCCTAATTTAATTAAACTCAAATTTAATTAAATCATAAACCTAAATCGATTAAACCGGAAAACCTAATTTAATTAAATCAACTCAAACGAAAAAAGTGAAACTTCAAAGTCCAAAAGTCAAAGCATGCCATTATGCAGTTACAGTACACATACTGACCCCAGAAAATCATAACTCGATCCTCGAAGCATACTCTTTATTAAATAAAAGTCAGCAGCGTCACGAGAGAGGACAATAAATTCATCTGCGTCGATCGGGCGAATCGAAGAGGGAGGAGGGGGTTTGAATTGGAGCATAGCATAAGACGAAGGAGGAAACGGCGGCTCCCAGAAGGAATCTGGCAGAAAATGGAATCAAAAGATTCAAGGGGGGTTTAAGAGAGCGGGCGGATGAGAGAATGAGTTGATTGTGTTAATTAGGCCATTAGGGTATGAAAATAGGTAAAATGGGGGAAATGTGGGCGGAAATAAATGGGCGAGCCCCCAGTAAGGACCGAACTATTTGACAGTTCGGTTCGGTTGTCTTCAACACTTTGCGTTTGCGTTTAGTTTGCGTGTGCGAACAGTCACGAGCCGAACTATTTCGGGCTGAATAATTGGTCGAATCGAACTTCTCGGATTGCGCTCATGAGGCCTAGGTATATGTTTATTAAAACGTGCTAACCTTTAGAATGCTAAAGTAGTCGTTTCTTGGGCGAATGGTGACAAAAGATCGCTTTCAGCGTTTAAATATTTAGTTACTTAAGATGTTTTGGAGTCTAAAGTTCCTTGTAGATGGCAAAGTTAGTGGGTATTATTTGACTTTTGGGGCTGAAATTAATTTTTCTACACTTTTCACATTTTTTCGAGCATTTTGTCTTTCATCATTTGTATGTATGTCAATCATCACCATTATCCGACCATTATCGCGCCTCCAAGCAGTAATTTGTGTATCATAAAATTGCTATTTGCCCTCCCCTCCCCTATTTGTAACTATTATATTTGAGGAAGTTTTATTTGTGCTTAAAATAGTTGTTAACAATTTTTAATACTATTTGGGTGTGCTTAAACTCACATCCCATTTCTCTAAAAATATTTTAGAGTAAAATTGTAAAAATGATAAAAAAAAATTAGGGCTGCGTCGAGAACTACTTAAAAATAGGTTGAGCTTCCTATAAAATTATTATTTCATTCTATGGCATAAATTTATACCCTCTCTATTTTTCGGGTTATTTTTTCTCCTCATTTCTCTTTTTAATTATATAAAAAAATATTTTAAGTCATATACAAATATAAATTAAAAGACATTTCATTCAACATCCATATTTAATATATTATTAAATTCTTTTTAAAATTTAATTTTTATTCTAAATTTTATTGACATATTTGAAATATTTAATTTTCGATTGTTGGTGAATAATAGGAAAACTGCTAAAGAGCATACATAAAAAGTGAACCAAAAAAAATAAAAATGTGGTGATTGAAAGTGAATTTTAGGGAAATTATAGAAACTTATGTGAATGCTCTAACTCTAGAAGTTCAGTTACGAAAACTTTACCTCCCTAAATTGGATGGAATCATGAGGGACAGAAGTGCAGATGCTATTGGGGATATGAACTTAATGATTAGTTGTCCAGAGATGTCTTGCAGGACAAACTAATTATGTTCATCATTTGAAGGTTTGGGGTGGAGGTGGGATGGTTTGGGAAGATAATAGGGGACGGGTATTGATTTATACATGTAAATGATGAAAGATAAAAATATTCGCTCGAAAAAAATATAAAAGAAAGTGTTGAAAAATTAATTTCGGCCTCAAAAGTCGAGATGACAAGCTTTGTCAAATCTACGAACTGTGTCCGAAAATATCTTAGTAGAACTGGGGTGATCAAATGAGGATTTTTTAGCGAGCGTGAAAGTGTCGTCGCCCTCGTTTATTATAACAGGTAGCTGCATATTCATAAATGTAACCGTTTGAAAATAGTAAACCATCCATTGTAATAAAGGGAGCCACTGTGTGTATAAATTTGCCCATACGTTAAGAATTGTTGTTATAAACACATACATTAAAAACTCTATAAATTAATATCGTTAGGACTGGTGAAATTTATTAATTTAGAGAATTATTAATTTATCGATAAATTAATAATTTATTAATTTAAAGAGTTTTTTTTAACGACATGAAGACTTTTAACTTAACAAGATGAAGAGTTTGATTCAATGTATATTCGTTCAAGTACTAACGTTGTAGAGATTTAGATGAATCCATTTTTTATGAAGAAAGTCAAGACGTCGATACAATGATATCAATCAATGTGGTTATCACAATATGATTTACATAATAGACAACCGGGTGAAAATAGGGCATGTTCGGAGGCTCAGAGTTTAGAAAAGATTGTAACTATTATCATTGAGAACAATGTATTGTTGAGTATGACGTTGAAGATTATATGGTGTCTTTGAACCTGTTATGAGAAAGAAAACACTTTTGGTGTCTAAAACATTTCAAAATTTTATTACAATTCAAAAACATAACAACAAACTATCGGATGCAATAACTAAAATTAGAGATGAACTCAAACAAGATTTGATCTTTAAAAGAAAACAAACAACTATAAATTCATATTTTCACTAAATTTTAATAATTTTTCAATTTCTAAGCATTATTAATTTATAATTTGTGGGACCTAATACTATAAAGGAATTCTTCAAAAAAATATTATCTTATTATTTTATCGATTTTTGTAAGTTTTTTAACTGGACCAAATTGGGACTAGACAAATTTATTATTTTAGAGAGTTTATTAATTTATCGAGTATTAATTTAAAGAATTTTTACTCTACGTCATAAAGTAGCAATTGGGATAAAACGACCATCCGTTTGATCCCACTTAGGAAAATCGTTATCCCGGAAATAGTTGCAAAAGCTAGGAACTAGTTGCATCTAACATATGCAGCAAGACAATCGCCAGAAGAGCGGATCATCAAAAATGGAAAGCGAGGAGGCAAGGAATCTCGTCCATTAAAGGGCGGAGAACCACGGTGCCCTTGCTCAGCAGGAGTATTGATGACGAAAAATTAATAGTTAAGATAATCCTAATAAGAAACCCATGTCGCTCTTTTGCAGTATTACATTAAATTGGTGTATATATTCCAATCTGGAGGCTATTCCAGCTTAGCTTAGCCTTGGTCTCTACGTTAACAATAAAATGACATCCTCTAGGACATGCTTAGGACTTGGGAGACATCGCCAATTACTATATTTTTGCTGAATCTTCTTCATACTCTAAGCATTTTATCATATAGCTATTTACTTATATAAATAGTACTAAACCACTTCTTCATATTGTATCCATCTATTTCTATCTCTCATTTTATAAAAAGTAAAGTTAAGGAGGGAAAAAACAAGGTCACTTATTAGACATATATCATCGACATAGTCATGGCAGGAAAGAATTCATCGTATGAGACATCATGGGCTGGTCAATGGGATCCAGAGCCACTCTACAAGCACAACTACGGAAGCAATTACTCCGGTAGGACATCGTCGGGTAAAGTTTCCGACAAGCTTGGGAAAACAAAGACGGTTGCTTCCACGGGGATGAAGAAGGTTAAAGAAGGAGCGACTGCAGGTGTTCATTGGCTCAAACTCAAATACCAAAAGACAACTCAAAAGCACTAACAAGATTGTTGTCTATCTAATTATTGATCGATATCATGTGTTTGTACAAAACATGTTCTCTAGATGCTTTATTTTCATTTATTCATATTGATAAAATTATGTATTTTCATCAAATTGTTTGATTCTTATGTATAAATAATGAAAATAGTTGATGAAGATGGGAAATAACAAAGACCAAGGAGTTTGAGCCTCAATGCATGGCAATAACAAATGAAAATGATTCAAATCAAATAGCATTACCGCCAAACAACAAACCGAGACCATGGAATCGATATCTTGAAATGGATAGTAGAAACTCAAAGGTCGTCGCCATCTTTCTGAAACAACTAGATTTGCTATCCATATAGAAGTGAACAAACATCATAGTTTAAGGAATATATCTAAGAGATCAACAGTCTAGTAGTAGTATTGAACAGTGTTCTGGGACTTCATTTATGGCTGTATCATAGCAATAAACAACAGAAGAAAAACACTTTATACTAGATAAACCTTCTAATCTCTTACCATGAAGATACATGGGCTGACCAGGGAGCATTCAGTGACTTGTATTGCATTCTGTGTTGGCTTTACCTAACCCATCAAAATGTTTTTGTCTACCAGTATCTTCTATCGATGATCTATTCTCCAGCTACTTGCTCTAACATTACCACCCCCTTGAGACTCTCCTGCAAGCGGTTACGTAGAAAGAATATGACAACTTAAGGATTGCCAAAAATTCAAGCGAAACATGACTGGCCAGACGAAAAAAAGTCTCAATAACTCCGTTAATGTATCTCCTTCCTTTATAATGAAAAAAGTGAGAAGTAGCTTATAGAATCCCTTGATGTAGCTTTGTCGTGAGATTATAACTACTTGGTCCCTGGGTCCCATGTGATGCTGCTTGGGCAAAAAATCAATGGACTAGTAACAAGAGATCCCAGTATCATGCAGTCTTTTAAGCGTTTTGCATATGGAAATATTAGAAGTCTCAAAAGGTATAGATATTCAAGTGGAATTATAATTTGAAGTGCATGCTAAAATTGAACACAAAAGGTGCAGCATCAAATTTGTGGAACAAGGTTAGTTAATGCCTCTACGAAGTTCAACAAAGATTATTCATTACCTTCTGCAAAAGATGGATGGACATTTATCCTTTTGAACGGGTAAGCTCTAGAGTTTTGGAGATCTTTTTCAGCATTGTTACTTCACCGTCCTTACCCTGATCAATCATGTATGCATTAGAAAGTTTTACTTCTTCACTTCACTTTCAGATAAGACAATGAACTTGGTGATGCAGAATACAATGCAAGTTCATAGTTTGTTTTCCGGTATTTAGACCAAGGAATACCTTTGATCTTGTAGGAATCTGCACTTTATCCACTTCTCTGGTGATTGATTTTTGTCCCACCTTCTTTAGAAACTACAGCGAATCCATTGTAAATAAGTTACATGTCAATGATGTAAAATTTCTCTACATAGAGATCAATAACCACACATATGGATGACATAAAATTCACAGGGTCATAGCCATACATCTTTCCGTTTTTCAGCTACGCCATCACTTTTTGAGGCAACTGACGGCGAGAAGGCTTTTCCACGTTTGTTTTCTTCATGAGAAACTACCCTGCTCTCGATTAAATTAAGCGAAGTCAGACTTGACATCAAATCTTGAAGATGAAAACTGCAGAAAATACGTTATTACATAGAAGCCGCTATCCATTGACTAGGCTCTTCTTGTGTTGAATGTAATACTTTTAATGTAGTATTTAGCAAAACGAGGATAGTCAGATAGAACGCAATGGAACTAGTTTCAAAGTTGAACTCAAATTACATTACATCTAAAAGATACTTGATGTTATCTCTTATATATGAATATTTGTTAGTGCAAATTACTTTATATATTTATGACCAAAGTCGTAGAAACCAGCACTTCCAGAACTGAATTACATTTTCATTGAATTTCGAATCTGAAAGACTGTCTACTTTTAAGAATTGGAGATCAATTACCAAACGCATAATTGAGCCAATTAATAAGGGATTGTTTTTTTATTTACAGGTGAAGGTAGGTGGAAAGTGGAAACATAACAGGAAATACTACAACTCAGTAGTATATCAATGAAGTTATCAAAAACTTGTGTAAGACTTATCTAAAGCAACAAATTTCTTGTTGTGTAAGACTTATCTAAAGCAACAAATTTCTTGTTATTCATTTCAATAGGATCAAAAGATGGAAAATGGTATATGTGAACTTCTTAAAAGAAGGGCATGCATCAAGTCTAGATTACCCTTCATTGACCTTCCGAGGTGGAGTAGTAAGTTCCCGCTCAAGTACTTTAGATGCCTGAGAATGCATAAGAGAACACACAAATTAGAGAACCAAAAAGAAAAAAAATTAGTGAACAAAATCCGGATCTAGATTTTCTTATGCGGAGCTAAATCGTCAAGGGGTATATCGAAAAGCAACAACCTTGGTTACTCTGATTGACTTCTCATCATGAGAAGCCCTAAGTTCCTGAAAGTTGTTCTTAAATGCACTAAATGCTCGTTTGATTATATCCTTGTCTGCCATTTGTTCCATAATCAAGGACTTCCGAGCTGATGCAGGTTCAAACCGTTCAACTGAAAAGTTTGGCGACCCCAAATTAAGGGACATGTGCAAAGATGTTGGACCAGCTCTTTTATTTTCTCTCACAGGCGTAGTATTCTTGTTTCTTGGTAGGTATGTCGTATTCAATTTCTTGCCCGACAATTTAGAAGCAGATATCGAAGGAGATGCTGGTGCCAGTTTTGAGGGTCTAGGAGTCAAAACAGGTGATGACTTGGCTGCAGAAGATACTAATATCTTATTTGTCCCAGCCAATGGCTGCGCTTTTGAAGCAGCCATCAAATGAGATGATGGTGCCTGTTTCGGAGTCCTAGAAGAAACTAGTGATGATTTGGCTGCAGATGGTACCACTTTCTTTTTCGTCCCAGTAAGTGGCTTCTCTTTTGCAGCTGAAACTTTCTGAAAGCAAAAGAAACAGAAAAACCTAAAATAAGAGCCTATGTACAGGAAAATCAAAGGGAAATATAATATTTATTGGCAATTTCGCATAAAACTTTAATCGGTCAATAAGGGTATCAAAATGTACCTTCACAGTGATATTCCGATCCTTCACCTTCAAATTTTTAGTCTCTTTTTTTGGGGCTGTTTTTGCATTGTTTTCCATTTTTTCCTCAAGTTTCAGGGGATTGGAGGGGCTTACTAGACATGAGGGTTCCTCAGTGATAACCAATTCCATTCCGTTATCAATTGATCTAGTGTGGACCGGCTGACTCATGGTCAGGTCTCTCTTAGCTTCTTGAGTTGAAGTGCTCGGACCCTCGGTTGCACATATTTCCAGTTTCTCCCCACCATCATGAACAGTTGTGTCTTTTGCTTCAATACCTACAACCTCCTGCTCCACTTGCTTAGTGATATTTTTACCAACATGAGCATTTGTTGTACATTCGCTTGTATGACCGCTCTCACTATGATGTTTGTTCTGCAGTTCGTCAAACTTAGGATAACCAGAGTTCAATGGTTTATCCAGCTCCGTCCGTTCAGCTCTAGAGCCCTCAATCTCTTTTATCCGTCCTTCAAAGTAAGCCTTCTTCAGTGCGATCTGATCCATTTCTCCATTATGTTTTTCAGCACTGCAAGGATTTAATTCATCGTCACATGACGACAAAGGATTTAATTCATCGTCACATGACGACATGTTACCAGTATAATCTTTGTGCATTAACTCATCTAATTCAGGATAAGCATACTGTTCGGGAGTATCCTGCTCTTCTTGTTCTCCCATCCGGTCAGCAATCTTTTTGTACAATTCTTCCAAATAAGCCTTCTGCTGAAATATCTGCTCGGTTTCCACACTGAACTTTTCAACCCCACGAACATCAAATTCACTAATATTGCCATTAGTGTCGTCAACATGGCTTTCATGTTTCAATTTTGAGCTAGCAGGAGCACATTGTACCTGATTATCCTGCTCTAATTCTGCTTTCCGTGCAGCAATGTTTTTATAGTGTGCTTCAAAGTATGCCTTCTTCTCTGCTACTGATCCAGGAGTAGAACACTTCTCAACTTCCTCTAAGTACTTATTTGGTGAAAACGATGACCATTTCTCCCAAGAAAGTGAATCATTCTCGAACTTACCAAACGAGACAGACGGTTCAAGAGTAAGTGTAGAAACATTTGATTCACCCATCTGTTCATACAACACAAAGAATCCACCCATTAACTGAATGATAAATAAAACAAACCGACAACTCACAATAATGCAATGAAAAGATCCTACAATTAAGAGAAGCACCTAATCAGATTCATAAAAAAAGACCATTCAACTCCAGACTTAAATACCATGAAAACAAAATGTACATACTTCATTAGTCAAAAGGGCAACAAGGATGTACCTTGTTTTTAATAATCAGTCAATTCCGGAATTGATTACCTATTAATCGATGAACTACAAAATCATGCATACCATAGTTCCTGAAAGGAATTGTTAGTAGGTTAATCTATCAATATGCAATGAACTACAAAGCAGACCTACCAAATGAATAAGCATATAATAAAGACAAACAAGAAGACTTCAATATTTGCCATGCTATTAAAAGCACATCCATGTGCTATGTTTTCTACCATAATGTTTGACTCACCACCAACCATTTCACCCCTTTTTTTACAGTTACTGATGTATTTGTCTTGCCCATTTATGATCTTTCTAAAACTACCACTATAGCTAAAAATGATAAGCTTAATCATCAACAAACACTAAATCAAGAAAACACAAAAAGAAACATCAAAATTCTAGGCAATCTTAATGTTGGTAGATTTGCTTCACCTTTTAGCAACTTGGGCACTTTCTAATTGACCAAAAAGTTGAAAAGTTGCAATCTTTGTCTATAAAATAGAGAAAAGTAAAAGCAAAGAAATGGGGCACAATTGATTACTATCAACAAATTAATTATGGGTTGTTGGAGTTGTTAGTAACTAGATTGTGCTAAAAGCACAATCTTTTAGAGGTGGACACTATTGATTATACTCCCTCCCAATTTGCTTTTCAATTGTCAAAAATAAAAATAAAAATTGTAGCTTTAATTGACATACACAACTTTTATTTAAATCAAAATTATCATATTAAAAATAAAGTATACTAAAATCTTACATTTTCAATACAATGTTGATTCAAATCTAAGTCAGTACATTTGAATTAATACCATAAAGTTCATTAATTTTGACAATTAAAAAACAAATTGAAGAATCTTTAAAAATATTTAAGCAATTACTCTAACTGTCCTTGTAAATCAGCCGGAATTTACATGTTGTTATTTGTAATCTTCATTATCTGGCATTACGTAATAGTTGTATTCGTAATTTATAATATGTAATGTACTCTTCATCTTAAAAAAAAGATGGACTTACTATATTATTCACCAAATATACATAAAAATTGAAGCATGAAAATGAAAAGTGGATACAATGGGGTGTTTAGTGAAGAAAGAGAAGATGGGTTAGATAAAAAGATAGTGAAGATTGTAATAATAATAATAAATCAAATGTTAGAATTGACCCACTGAAAGTGAAGAATATGAGAGGGGGGGTGGTGGGGCACGTGGTGTCTGATCTATTACAGCATCAATAATTGATGTTGCATGGGACTCGTGTGGAGCCTACTACCTTTGTACCTTGTCATCATAAAATCCAATTTATTTTCGGATTATCAAAAGTATGTAATCCTCACATTAATTACGGGATGGGATGTGTTTCAATTGATCAGTGTCACTGCTTGGCATTGATATATAAGGTTTGTTGAACAAACGATGTCGAGCTACTTATTTAGATGAAGATGAGAGGGTATTATAATCACTTTAATAATGCAGTTTTTCTGGGTGAGATATGCTTTCCAGAAATAATATTTATTTTTGGATTATCAAAATTATTAGCATGTGTCATTTTAATTAATACTACATACTTATTTGTGGTAGTATTATAGGACAGTATGAAAGCGAGAATATATAATTGCATGCATCCGAGCCAAACATCGATCATGTATTTCACATTATCGATCATTTTTTAATACAAAATAAATGATTGATCGTGCATTATGCACGGTCGATAGCATAAGCGAGTGAATGTGTGTACCAGAGTCCACAGTACGTGTGGGAATAGTTTTAGCCTACGTATGTGAACCTATAATGTTGAAAAGTTGCTTAATAGACTTAATGTTAGTATGTGTTGGTGTTTGGGTGATCGAGTTGGGAATTTATTATATCGGGAGCCAATTAAAATGCGCTTGTAAATATGCTTAATTAGTTAATCAACCATCCTTCTTAGACAAAATAATCATTTTTGAACAATTAGGTTCATGAGACAACCAAAGTGAGTTATTCTTAATCTAGCATTTAGCTTAGAAAAAAATCACATGGCAATCCACAATTATCATGTTAACATTAAACTAGAAATGATTATTTTCATATGTTTATATCGAATGTTATACAACTACAAAATTATTTGAGTTGAAATTCTATAATGTTGTTGAATTTGTGATTTTAACTAATTTTTTTTATTTCAATAATTGATAACCACAAATTACTTTTTATTATTGGATTCATTTTTACGTTACAAATAGAATGTCACTAATACAATTGGAGTGGAAAAACTATGGAATTGTTTTTTTCTTTACACATTTTTTTATTAAATCGAGAGAATGCTTCGAGATATTAGCCGAGGTAAAAGGTGCCATTCACCAAAAACCATGTATGAAAAATAGATGCAGGCGGATTGGCTGCGCCGTGGGTGGCTTTATTCAGCGTAAAGGCACATTTGTTAAAGCTCCGCCTCCCCAGGGTTGGGAGCTATTTGAGCCACCCGCTACGACTACGAAGATTGACTCCACAATATAAAACCACCTATCATCCCGAGAAAGAAAGTACAGTACAAAAATCCTCGGGGGCATACCTCTGATGAACAAACAATAAACAAAGAGTACAGTAAAAATAAAACTAGACTTTGTATAAAAATAGGGGGAATACTGGCTCATTGGCCAGACATTTGATGCGGATATGCAAAAAGGATCTTGTCAAACTGAAGTTTGGCCAAGGCAACCTCGCATGGCGTCTTTGAATGACCATGTTCATTTCTCATCAACAAGTGAGTTATCTTATCCACAAGATGATTTAAGCGCCATGCCCATGCTTGTCATGACTTTATTGAAGCTTGCGTGGAATCCACCTTCTTCCACCCTAAATCTGAGCATATGGCCAACAGAATACTCTGAATGTCCGATGGACTGATGTACAAGAAGTTAAGATTTGGGCCAAAATTTGGCTTAGAGCACTAAAATGGATGCTGGATGTCTAGTAACGAATAAATAAGGTGTTGGATAATTTGAGTAATTTGAGTGGTATCAAACAAGTTTCAGTTAAGAAACTTTGGTCATTCAAATATTGACATAGTTCATATTGAATTAAATTGGATTCATTCGTGAATCAAAATTTTAATACTAATGTAGTTTAATTGGATTCATTCACGATATAATTGATTTGATGGCTATGGAACCTCTAGGTCTCTATAATTGATTAGGATTAGTGACTATTTGTCATGTATTTTAGGGATATTATTTATTGTATTTAAATTTTGATATGATAAATCGTAATATTTATTAATTTTGTATTTGTAGAAATATTGGATGAAAGTTATGAATTTTAGAACAAATTAAAGAAAAAAAATTAATAAAAATATCTGAAAACAATTAACAAAAGATGTCCTCGATAAAAGAAAGGCCAAAGTGATAGCACTTTCTCACACTCTTGAGAAATTCATGGCCGAAAGGCCTCAGAATAACCAATGAAACACAGATACTACTCTTGTCTTGAAGTTTCAATTATTTCATAATTTCGTGAATCAGTTCTTTTCGTATTTGTTTAATTATGTTCTTATTTATACTTTAATTCAAAATTTGTTGGACTGTGGATATTTTATATTTATTTATTTTTATTTCTCAGTTATATTAATTTTTGTGTTATTCATTGTGTGTAATTTTCACACGATATTATTGTTGTTGAGCCACCAGGGCCCAGGCTGTGGAAAACGTAATACAAAAAATAATGAATAATTGAGTAGGGAATTGTTTATATGAAAATATGCAATAACTTAATTGGTTCAATAGATTATCTTGTGCTTCATGTTCGTACATTAATTAAATCATCTATGAATAATAGTGTTTTAGTTAATGTAGGGACTTAACCGGTAAACCCGCGCATCGAACGGTACCCCGGACTTTAGCGTAATCGAACCCAAGATATAATTGAATGTTTAGATTATAAATATTTAGCTGAAATTGTATTGATAAAATCTTTTTCCAACAAACCAAAAATATATTTACTTTAGTTATTTCATTATTGTATTTATTTTAGACAATTTCAAAATCCAAATTCTATTTAATTGCTTTCTAGGTTAGTTAACTAGTTTTAATCAAATTAAATAATCAATTACCGTGGTTAGGCCCCATAAGCTATCTTCTTGTAATATTTATTAAGCTTGTGAGGGTTAAATTTATAACTCATCAATAACTTTAAACTCGGAGTTCAAGAGCCTTTTAGGCTATAGGCAATGAGCGTCGTGGCACTCACACGACACTGCGCTCACACGACTAACGTGACTTGTTAGGGTGTGTAAAAACAATGCTTCTTACGTACTGCATAAATCTCTATCACTCTCACCATTAAGCGGTAGTATGAAGCTAAAATAACCTTCCCAAGCAAAAATTATTAAATCTCTACTTTAGAGTATCTATGCATCGTGCATAAAATAATGGCATACGATGTACAAGATAATCAGATATATATGTAATCTAATATTGTCGAGGCATTGTGTATAAGTCTCCAGTATATGCATTGTGCATAAGCCCATATAAGTAACATTTATATTTGTTATGAGTAACACTTATATTGATTGTGAGTATGTTGAATGATTAACATTGACGATACTACTTGTAACAATGTAAACTGTTTAAATCGGCCAAAAGTGAAATCTAGTATTAAGTATTCTTGCTTAAAGATAAAAATCGTAATTAATGTCATGAGCCATTTCAATTGAAAAAATATTACATGAGTTTGGGGGGGGGGATTGAAATGTTAATATTTTCGACTCTAATTTTTTGTTTTTCATTGTGTTGCTGAATGCCTGAGTCCTCTCGTAGAAGCATGTCCACGAAATTGTGAGCTTGACCCTTAAAGGTCGCTGTCGCGAAATATAGTAAGAAGAATTTAATGTCGTCAGATGAATCCACAGGTCCCTCATGAAACACATCCAAGAACTGATGGAAGGAATGGGGTATATTTTGTCTTGTATATCAACTTTGACTGAAGAAAGCAGCAATAACATGGTAAATTCTCATTTATAGTATAGATACATGGTATAATGCAGGTTTCTCACATGTTAACTGACTAGCTAAATGATATAATAGTCAATAGTTAATTAGAAAACAAACCTATAACAATTTTACTTTCTCAATCAGTGGGAATTAGTAGTATTAAGGAAGGATGAATGAATGAATCCTCAACTATTTTTACCCTTCTTTAAATCTTCACCAGGGAAGTTTTTGTTGTACCAGAAAGATCATTTGTTTAGGGTCCAAAAAAAGTTGTGCACCTCGTAAGCATCTCTGTAACTGTAACAATACAGAGGAGACTCTTTTTGTATTAAATCAAGTTGAAGTGTCTAACTAAACTCCTTTGCAGAAAAATAAGGAATTAAGTTTAAGTGTCTAACTAAACTCCTTTCCAGAAAATAAAAGTTATTCAATTCAGAGCATCATACAGTAAGTTGAAGATTTCATTTTCATTCTGTCAAAATATTTTATTTACCAAAGAATCAGATACCAAAATCAAGAACAAATAAAACTAATAAAGAATGAATGTGGGAATTTCCTGTGAATCTCTGTGTGCATCTACTATACATGGATGGCTCTATGCTTTGGGTTCTCCCAGGGGAGAAGACTAGTCGACCGGTCAGCCAAGTTGGCCAGAACAAAATCTCGTAGGCCGGTATCCCAGACCTCACAGAACTTATGTGACCAATTAGGCGGCTCAATGGCCTCCGTGCCTAACCCGGGTGCTCGATCCCTAGACCCTTCGTTTTGGTTTTCTTGCCAGTCAGCAACGTAGGTAGCGACTCTTCGGTAGAACTTTGCTTTGAAAACATCCCACACCTGGAATTTGTAGTGGTTGATGACGGCTGTGCTCTGTGGCAAATTGAGGTAACTGAAGCCTTTCCTTATGTGAAAGTGGTGCACCACATTTAGAAGAGTTGCATCTAGAGCATCGGGGCGAATGATTGATTTGTGCCTCTCTGGACTCTGAAGCCGACAAGTATACCCCACAGTAACTCCTTGAGGAGGAGGTGAGTCCAAACCTGATGGCCCAAAACTGTGACAAGATGTTCTGATCTCGGCTATAGGTTCAGCCGATAATGTCACATTCTCCACAAGCGAACGAAGGGCATTCTGCCCAGCATAACCTAATTCTCTGTAAAGCTGGTGCCTTGGCGTAGTATAAGGGAAATAGAAGTATTCATCAACATCCATGAATGAGACCCATCGACATTCGTCCTTTGCTCTCAAAGCACAATGCGAGAATCCCGCTTCTTGAGTCTTAACCCATGGCCAGACATGCCTAGTAACATTATAATTCTCAGAGTCCAGTTCTTCAACGACTTCTTCAATTCCATCATTGCTATTGTTATCATAAATAAACCACCTCTGAACTCCCAGCCAGGAATGATACATGATCCATTCACGAAGGGCAGGGGCTTGATTCCATAGCATCGTACACACACACAGCTCATACTTATCCTTACCACTCTTCCTCTCCTCAACGCTTGGACTGAATATTTTCGCCACAGATGGCACTATCACTCGTTCATGAGCTCGGGCATGAACATGAGGTCTCACGCCAACTGAAACTCGAATACCTCGAGCCTTTTCAGGACTCTTCCTAATACTTCGAGGCAACAAACACCTCACAACTTCTTGAGCAGCAGTAACAGCTCTAGTCGTAAACATGAACTTCTCATCTGATTTCCAATTCCCCAATCCAAAATGACAACTAAACTGACTCGGATCAGATTCCCGACCCGGCCTTAGGTTCAACCCTTTCACAAACACCACAACTGTATCATCATCCAATGTTGCTGCATATGCAACATTTTCCCAAGAATTCACACTCTGATTACTCCTCCAAACACCATTTTCACCTCTCATACCAATCCTATTTCTCTGTCTCTTCCACAAATTCAAAAAAGCCGAATAATTTGCAGGAGGAAGTGGACATCTCACAATCAACCTAAACTCATCATACTCATTTATTGACAACACACTTTGCCCCAAAACACCTTCATCATTATCACCTTTTCCATCAAAACTTACATTCAACTCATTTTTACCATACACACATTCCAATTCTTGACTTTTCAACAACAACCCTTTACTTCTCACATTAGAAACCAACAACAAAACATGATCAGGCATCAATATTCGATCTTCAATTTTCAATGGTACTAAAAAATCATCAAACTTTAAAACACTTTGAATACTTCTTGAAAAACCATATGAAGACAACAAAGAAAAGCTAGAAACAACTAAAACAGGCCTAAAACGAGCTGAACTATTCACATGCAAAACAACTGAAACAAGATAAACTAAAGTAATGAAGCTAGCCAATATCAAAACAAGAAACCTTACTGATAACAACTTTGAATTTGAACAAGAAAAATGTTGGCAATAAGGAAAGTTTGATAATATTGGAGATATGGGTTTGGGAAAACGTTTGCGTTTGTGATGATGGTCTGAAGAATCCATGGAAGATTGCAAGAATGATTGTGCTTTCTGCAAAATGGGTTGTACTTAGATCTGACAAAGATGATGGAGGTGGCCGACACAGGTTTACTACAAGGTAACAAGGTTCTTGAAATGTGGTACTGTTTGAGAGAGAGAGAGAGAGAGTTTATGGTTGATTGGGTAATTTGCGTAAAATTTGGGATTCTTTTAAGCATATTAGTACTGCATTAGATTTTGTGGTAATAATTTATATATGAGTTGTTTTTTGGACAATGATTTTGGCCACATGTTTGTTTGGCATTTGTTGGGCAAAGTTGAATTTGGACACAATTTTGGAATACTGCCACGTGGAGTAAAGGTTCTTGTGGACTACATTGACTGGGGCAGTAGCCCCGTGTCTTATAAGTGCTCAATTTGTTTTTGACTTTGTTGAATTAATATAATTTATAATAAGATTTTTTATATATGTTTGGATACTTGATAAGCTTTATAAATTTGATAGAAAAAATAAAATAAACTACAAGAGCGCCAGCCCAAAGGGGGAGTGGTTTGTAATTAAATAAGAGGTAATTAAGTAATTTATTAAGTCAAACTAGAAAAATAAGTTGATGTAAAATAAGTTGGTGGAAAAAAGTTAGGAATTAGAACTTTTTAAAATCAACTTATAAGTTGATTTTAGCAAAATAAAACATGCTTGCTTTACTCTTAGTTTTGTTGAAAAGAAATCTTGGTCGATGCTTTCGCAAAGGTGATTAGTTGGTGGAATCGCGAGGTTTTTATCACTTTGCCAAGTTAATAAATTCGAAGGTTTTCTATTAATATTTTTTAATTCAGTGCAGCCATGAGTTTTGTCATAGTGAACTTTGATTGGTATGGTTTCTTGGAGGCTTTTCACGTCATTCAAAGTCTACACGTCTGTGGCTTCGATAAATAGCGACTGGCGATCCCTAATTACAAAAGAAATATCTAGTCAATTATCTTAAAATGAAAGTATTAATAAATAAACTGATTATTTTGGGCAAATGATTAATAATAATTGAATAAATAATACAATACTAGCA
The DNA here is from genome assembly GCA_019722365.1 of Lithospermum erythrorhizon. Lineage (NCBI taxonomy): Eukaryota > Viridiplantae > Streptophyta > Magnoliopsida > Boraginales > Boraginaceae > Lithospermum > Lithospermum erythrorhizon. The sequence goes on along the minus strand of JADFUC010001249.1, from coordinate 99,635 downwards.
ATAATTGAATAAATAATACAATATGCTTTTGTCATAATTTTGTTTTATTAGAATAGTAATTCTGATAAATGTAAATAATGTCATAATTTGCAATTTGAATGCCCATAAAGAGATAATGCATAAATTATTTTGTTATTCCGTATAATGAAGTCGGTTTACCTATTAATGCAATAACAAGTGCAATAATGCAAGATATATTATTGTCCACTTTACCACCCAAAAGAAAGATCAATAATGTAAAACCATCAAAATAATACTACTAAGTAATTTATTTTTTGTTTCAAAAGTGATGACATTATAAAATTCAAATCCTCAACCCTCAAAGTGACATTATAAAAGGTTGGAAGCTTTCACATAAAAGGCCCTCGTTATTTATATCGTAGGATTCTGGCATTAGAAGGTAAATTACGGGATATCTTGGTCGGGGGGGCGAGGCACCACTTTAAATTCTTTTAATACGATATTACATCGCCTTTAAAAGCTTCGGCTATGCAGGCTGAAGAAGTTAGAATCTTGCGATATTTACTTATTTCCAAATTAACAAGGTTAAAGCTATATGCAGAAAGCTCAAAAGTGACATTATGATATAATGGATGGAGGATTGTCTTTTTCCATCTTCCAAATATGACTATCTATATGAGTCAATAATGGCTAGTGTATTTGGTACGTTATATAACTATATATATTTCCCTTTCAAGCAAGAGTCAAGACTGTAACTCAAACAAATCAAATTAATTTCCAACTTATTTACTTTCTTTCAGTTTCTTTGGTTGTCTTTTTTATTTATTTGCATATAAATTAAGGAAATGAAAAAGTAGTCGAAAAGTATATTAAAATATATTAAAAATATAAAATAAACTGATTAATTGGCCCATATTATTAGTTGGTTGATAATTTAATAAGAGAAAAAGTAGATAAAAGTATATTGAAAATGTAAAATTATAATTTTACATAATACAGAAAGAACAGTGATTTGAAATAAAAAATTGATTTAGAAGAAACTGGCCCAAAAAAAGTGGAGAGTACATAACTACAAGTCTAGCTAGAACTAGAGCAGGACATTAAAAATTTGGTCTATTTTAAAATTTATTAAACTATCCTCCAAGTTGATCATAATATTTTATTTTATTTTTTATTTTATCATAAGATTATTCTTGATTATATATATAACATGCAAACACCTTGCAATTGAAGTTATGTAGAAATGTAAAGGCAAAGCCAAGTATATATTGGCGATAACTATAGTATATATACAATACTTTTTGCCATAATTAATGCAACCTAACAAATTTGGTTGATATGATTATATAAAGCTCGATCAATTCAAGTGGTAGCAATGGCAGAGGTTAATAAGAAAAATAATTTTATAATAACGGTTAAGAAATAAAATTAAATATATTATATATATAACACCTGAAATCATATCATTTGCAATTGGTTCAATATCTTTGTCATTTTCGGTATTAATTCAAAAGCCATCATTGAATAATATCACACATTATATACTAATATAATACCCTTACCATTTTATGGAGTAGTATTTTGAGTAACGCTAGGCTGGTGGCCTTTCCATTTGGTTATTGGAAGCTACCTCCAAGCTAGGCTGCCACTTCTTCTTTGTTGCTTGTCGATTAGTTCTTGTTTCAATTGTCTCTTTAATTCCACCTAATTAAAATACTAATTAACAGAAGTTCATTGTACCTTTCTTGAAAAGCTTAACTGGAATTTTTATAACTTGTTCTTACTAATTAATGACTCATTATTAATTAACAATATTCTACATGACCCATTGACCCCTTACCAATAATAAAAGTTTAAATAGAAAAGGAATAAAGCAAAGAGTTGCCATCTTGGACCAGCTATATAAGATGGTCGATAAGCTTTGCCTGTCAAATATCGTTGGATAATGGGTAGCGGCCTTGATGTTTAGCTAATTTAGCTCATTAAATAGTCATATCACTTAACAAGTTGTTTGCCGTACCAAGACCAAGTCTCAAATGATTTATTTTAAATAAACTGTGCAGGGTAATATTATGAATATAAATTCACTGAATCAATCAAGTAGTATATAAAGGGAAATGTGCGTTTCTCATGCGATGATCGTAAAGACCATTTTGCCAACCCACGCGCCCGCTGCACGAGTTATACTCTCAGTTTTAAGATTTGTACCTTGAATATATTTAATTAAAAAATTGAAAATTCCCTTTCCATCTCTCTCGATCTTTCTCTACACTTGATTTCAACCCCCACCCCCATTTTGCTCTGTATCTTCCTCAGTCTCTCTCTCTAAAGTGTTTCTTCGTTCCTTTATCATTACTGGCTATGTCATCCACTTAGATTTTCTCATGAGATTAAATATAACCTTAAAAGTATCTTGATTGTTGACTGTTGATTTTGCAGCCAGTGCTGAATTTATCAATTGGCCTATTCCTCTCACTCGAACGACATAACAAACTGATGAGAACAGGCACCATAGTCGGATCTAGGCTAGGCAGGATGGTACAACAATTGCACCACCATAATTTATTTTTTAAAAATGTCTATTATATATGAAGATTTGTTACATAAGGATAGTCTAGTGCTATTAGACAAGTTCCCAATGAACTCAATGCCTGCCCCAGGATAGAGGCAAGCTTGTCACGATTCTAGTAGGATTAGTATTATATTTGTGATAGGATTAGTATTATGAGTAATTCATTAGATTATGATTAACGTATGCTACAAATAGAGGATCGTAGCATGTAATTGAGGAGAAAATTTATCAATAATATTTATATATTTTATATTCTAATATGATATTAGAGCATAAGGATTTATAATTAGATATATAGATGGTTCACCACTACAAAGCCACCCGTCGGACATTCATTCTTTTATTTCTTCTAGTTGGTATTTCCCAGCATACACATATATTTATTCTTATAGAAAGTGTAATCATATGATATGTTTTGGTCCCGCTTCGTTATCATCTTCTGAACATTATTTAAGTTACAATAATATATTACGGAGTAGTTTGTAAGAAGAAAATAACTAGCATCACATATGGCTAGTTTTGTTCTTTTCCCATAACACCAGGCCAGCGAGCCAATTCTTGTTTGAGAAACCTTATACCTTGCCAAACGTAATGCTTATCTGAAGGAAAATATTTATTTTGTCCTTTTTCTTGGCAATTGTATCATTCTTGAAACAAGCAATAATGGTGTGTCATTGTTTATAATAAAACAAGCGGTGTGTCATTAACTTTATAATAAAACAAGCCGGAATTACGTAGGTTAACTTAAACTTCTGACAATCAAAAATCCTTTTGCGGCTTAAAAGCAAGCTATTGCTACTTAACAAAATGGCGAATTAATTTCATGCTTCTATGTCAACTAGCTAATTAAGTTCATGTTCATAAGAAAATAAACATGCAGGTTATTTGTTTGTTTGCTAAAAAGCATGCCATTAGATTGTTTGTCATATAACATTCTTATAAAAATGAATTAAATAATTTAATATTAGAAAACTTAAATTAATTACATAGACAATTAATTAATTAATTACATAAGAATGAATTAAATAATTAATTACATAAGAATAGATTAAATAATGATAGAGAATAGCTAAAAGCAACGTTGCTCAGCGTAGCTTGATATCTACATGACGGCGTGGTTAAATTTGCATTAATGTCGTTGAATAAATTGATTCTTTCTCTATATTGAATTTCTAAATCTTGGTACGACATCTCGTCCATTTTTCCAATCTGATGATCTTAGTGGAGGATAGGATGATCAATGCGATCATCATGTAAGCTACGATTAAATTTGACAAATTAGTATCTGACCAATAGCGAAGTGATTCATAATTTGAGAGAGAGATATGATCTTACCAATATAAAATGATTCCCTCCATGACATTCTCTAAAACCAAATGCTCTCTTTGGAGAGTTTATTTTGATCAGGAGTTGTTCTGCGGCGTTATTAAATGCCTCAAATGGGCATTGTATGTGGCCTGGCTGTGTCCATTATCCATTTATCTACGGGGAGCCGAGGGCCGAGGTGAGATATTACGAGAACAAGGTGGTAAGCATTTGAATGAGCTTCCCTAAGATGCGCTCGTAAGAGGTTGCTGGTGGTAGAAAGTCGGCAAGAAGATCGTTCACGCTTCGGAACCATTCATCCATTCAGTAAATCTCCAATGCCCTTTGCTGCAAGAAACGCCGATTACCATCTCTATGTACGAGTAAATTTTTCAATATAAGGGGAGCATATACGGACGAAATTGGCCGGCATAAATAGAACCTTGTAGTGGTAATGGTCGCGATAGAGCGTTCACGCAATCTGTGGAGAGGAACATTCGGGTTAGTGATGACTATTGTATTGATTGTCACAGAGGACAATGGACTACCGTATATTTGCAGCTTTTGAAATGCTCATCGGGCTACCGAGGCAGACCCACTTTGGAAACACGCCTGACGCCCCGTTTCCTTGGAGATTGTAACTAATAAATTTTATCACCATACCAGCGGAAGCCGTTCTAACCCCTTGGCTTTTTTATTTACTCGGTTTGGCTTCAGGCTTGCAGGCGCCTAGGGATGTTTGGGTTTCGACGAAATTTGCGGGTCATTAGCAGAGTTAGGCCTGTATGATAATTGGAAGACTTCCATCGTTATAAATGTCTTGGTCGATTTTTTTCGTCATACTAAATCGTAACCACAATGGAAACTTCCATGTCAACTTTTGCCAATACCGTGTATGTCACTAAGAGAATGCTAATCCCTCTATGGATGTCTTTGCTGTAGTACATGGGCCCTGAGGTAGACCATGTGTTAGATCCCGATGTAACAACACAGCTTTCAAGAATCACGGCCTCTAGGTACATTTAGCCTTCGATTCTCCGTTTATTAGATGAAAAGCTTTCATTGATATTTTTAGGCAATTCACAAGTTAGTATAAATATTGTTTTCCGGTTCTAATTAACTGTACCTCGACTAACTTTTTTATGTGAGTATTTGACCATATGACTTTGCCAAGTGTATGAAATATGGTGTCGAGCGGATAGTTTAAGATAACTTTCAAGTTCCACGTTTTGACCTGTGATATTTCCCATTCGACCTGAAATTTAATGACAAGTCATTGAACTATATTTGTCATCTTAAAATGATGCTTGTATAAAATAATTTTTTATATTGAATAACATACACATTGGTTGTATAATGGCGAAGTAGATAACGTCGGCCGACAAGCTGAGGATATTAAAGGTTTGTAGGGATGATCCCGTCAGCAGTTTTGCAATATTCGATCGATCCATTACCAACCGATTGCCAAATGTACATGTTTTTTATGCGCCTCACGTTCCTTCTTATTAGGCGCGTGTAGCCAGTTTCGGCGTTGTTTGAATCATACCTGCTTGTCTGGTAGGCGTCGGTTGAGCAGTGCTTTCTACTTAGAACCACGTTGTTCAATGTGTCGTAGCCATAGATAGTGTTTAAATCCGAGAACACTTTTTCTGATACGTTTATCAAAAGCGATTCCGATGCAGCGTGACAAATGCGTGTGGCCGCCTCGTTGTATCAAATATGCACGGGCCGCGTCAAAACCCACGTGTAATTTTCCTCCATTTCGTATTCGAGGAAGCGTAACATGCGTGAATATTTTATTTGTACTTTCGTATAAACGACCTCGGTAGTGCCATACCCGTCGTATTTTATGTTATAGGTGTCGGCATTATCACTGAATATACTTTGACGCCGCTTTAGGAAGCTAAGTGACTAATCACAGCATCTAGAAAGTTAGCCAAACCCGACACACTAAAAGTCGGAGAAGTATTTATTCTCTTTGCAAAAGAAACAAAAAATTTTTGCAAGCAGTGATCTTTTTGGTATCTACACCGTTCTCTTTGCGTATCTTCGCCCATTTCTTGGCTGTAAATTCGGTAAGTCGGTAACATTTACGCATTGTAAACTTGGTGAGGTCGGTAGCATTTCTTGAGTCGACCCTGCTTTAATGATGCAAGCATGTAGCTTGGAGATAGCATCATTGTTCTTGTTCCCAGTTGCCGTCTCGTGATTCTTGATCGGCCCAACCTAGACCCCTCGGCATATGAAGAAATGGATGGTTATGTCTTCCCGTACTTTCTTGGACCCGCGCGGCTTCCCACCGTTAAGGTACTCTTTTCCGGTGCCCGAAATTTACAACTACTGCGTTGGCGTCTTCGATGGTCACTGCGTAATTTTGTATACGATGCATGACTACAAGCAGGAAAGAAATAATGTCACTTTTGTTCTACCCGTTTCTTAGAAGCTTGGGACCACCAACGTGGCTGTTTACTTGGCCGAACATGTTTCGAGGAAGTTAATATATATTTAATTTTATCTCATAATTCACTTGTTGTTTTCTTTGCTATTTATAGGTTAAACCTGACCGCGTTTTATAATTTTCAAATCGATAGTATAGTAAGCATTTACAATTTTATACGTTACATAGAATTTGATATGTTAACGTTTACTATGTTCACGAAAGCGGGACATGATTCACGTTCATGATGTATTTATCGTATTCGCGCGAATCGAATTATTTCAAGAAATTTCGTAACCATGTTAGCTATAAAAACAATGTTTTTCCTTGTTTGGTACAAAACAAGCGAATTTTACCATGATTGTGAAAGTAGCCATCAACTTCATTAAACGTTTGCTTACAGAAGCTCTAATACAATTTACTTCTTCCACGTATAATCTGGCCTTAGCTTTCATGATATATCAGTTACATTCAAGCAGACTTTGCGCATGCTTACACAAAACAATTTTACGAATGATTGTTTTCAAAAACAGGGCAATTATCGACTTTGTTGGTTTGTATATAACATCATATCCATTTGCTTGTCAATAAAGCCCTAATACAATTTGCTTGATTCACGGTCTCTTAAGTGCTAAAAAAAACTTGATTTGTCTTGCACCTTTCGCGTATAGCAGTGCATTGAAACAAATTATTTTCATGTTTATTTCATAACAAGCGAATTAGTGGTGAGAGGAGACTGATTCTAGGTGTCGTCAGGTAGATGGATCGATATTGAGACTTGATCCGCTTGGCCTTGTGCTGCTTGGCTTGATTTCATGCGCCGCCCGGCGTGGTTGGCATAACTATCCGAGTTACAATGCCACCCAAGATGAAGAACAAAACAACAGACGGCCGAATGAAATTAGTTTGATGATTAGTTTGTGTATATTTCAGAGATTATAAATTATGTTTTTCTATGCTATTTAATCTACGTTTCGATGTTACCTCACGATTTTTATATGTTTTCTATCCGAGTTACACGCACTACGTTTCTATGTTATTTTATTAATGCACTCTTTTCTCTTCCTTTTTTGTAAAACTATTTTTTAAAGGCAGTCTGTGATATAAATTCTCTTTAAAATAATGAGTAATTAATAATTATAGTAATAGTAATAATAATAATAATAATAATAATAATAATAATAATAACGACTTTATCCAAATAAAAAAATGCAATTTTATTTCATAGTATAAACATATTACTGTAATTAAAATTAATTTATAAAATGTGTAATTTTGATTTCACGGTTGTGAAGTTAAAACAAACAAAGCTATGTATATGTTTATAAGAGAACAGGGACATTATTTTGATGTCAATTTAGCAATAAAAAGCGAAATAAAAATAATAGGTAACAACAGCATAAGCGTAATTAGAGTTGTCTTCCTCGATAAAGGTGTCTGCCCGACCCATTGTGATGATAAGACTACATGCTTCACAAAAAAGCGAGGTGTGAACAAGCAAACTATGCAAATGTTTATTGAGCCATCTAAGCCCGAGGTGGTATGATGTTTGTTACTAAACAAGCGAATTACTCGCGTGCTTAGCAACATATAAGAACTAAAAATAATTTATTTGCATGTATTTTATTCTTTATATAAGATGCTTGCGCATTGTCTTTGTAGTCGCCACCGTATTAAACATCATGAATTTTTTTCATCTCTCATCTTCACTGATTTATAAAAACAATAATTTTTTATTATCAACGTTAACTGACCCAATTTTTGCATAATCCAAAGTTTTTCAAACTATGAACAATAACGGAACATAATCGCGGTTACCGGTTTGGTATTGGTAAAAAGGATGGTAAATATTTTTCATTTTTCATTTGTCAATTTCTTCATATTACTATTTTTCTGAACTAATTAGTCACTCTGATAGTTTCTATCAGTGCCGGTAAATGTCGATGTAATGTCCATATGCTTGAAAAAATACATATCCCAACTGAACTGTATTTGGTCAACAGTTCCCCAACCTTTGTCGAGATAAGATGTGGAATATCTTCTTTGTAAGGTAAATTTTATCAAGTTTTCTAAATCGTCATATGCTTGTCTGTGATATCTATTGTAATCACGATCTCGATTCGAATTTAATGGGGATTCTCTCGAGATTTCGAAAGTATTTTGAAGCATGTGCAACGACAATGATTTGAAGAGCAGGAAGATCATTGACGAAATGTGGTCTTGATGAGCAGTGTTATCTGAGGGAGCAGACTGAGAAAGTGTTAGAGGAGAAGTGGAAGGAGAAATTAAGGCCAATGCCGAGGAAGTCAATCTGCGGGAGAAGGTGCATGACTCGGGTTCTTTCCAAATAAACGTGTCTTGATCGTACCTAACTCTAAATCTTTGAAAGGTCTTTACTGGCGATATGCCACCTTTAGAAGAGATGGGTTCGGATGGAGGAGGCAGCGAGTCGATGATAACATTTACGTCGATGATCAGCATGAAGAGATTGTTCTGATAGTGATGAAGATGTAGAGACACCTGGTCTCAGAAGAATAGCAGGTGTCGAGGAAAACCAGCTTCCAGAGGTGATACTCACTGCTAACTACTGGCGATGGCCCGGCAGGCGAGCACATTGGTTATGTCGGCCGGTACAATGTGATCAGCGATCAAAGTAGGAGTTAGCGATGAAAGAGGAGATGATAAGGTCGTGTTGACAAACATGGCGGTGAGTGAAGCAAGACCGCGAGGAAACGAGAGAAGAATATTGCGGAGAATAAATGGGTCTACCCGGATCAAGGAGGAGCAGGGACGTATGGCTATAAAGCTTCGTTTGGTTGTCAAAGGGATTCAAAGAGGGAAGGAATTGTCTGTTGAAATATTCGCCCGTGGTCGAGCTTGTGACAATCGGAAGCTGTTTTTTGGGATTAATTGGCGAGAGATGATGCGCACGCTACATCGGATGGATGTAAAAGCTGCGTTTCTCGTGGTGATCCCAGATGAAGTTATTCATGAAGCAACCTCAGGCTTTGAAGTTAAGAGGGAAAGAAGAATTGGTGCGCAAACTTGAGGAAGCATGCGGCTTGAAGCAGCTCCGAGGCGATGGAATATTACCTTTGATAACTTTATCAAAGGTTGAAGTTGTAAGTTGTGAGACCGACCCACTTTGCTATTACATAAAGGAAGTTTCAAAAAAAGATTATGTTATCTTACTTCTTTATGTTGATGATATGTTGATTGTGGGGAGCTAATTTGCAAAAGGTAGACATGTTGAAGAAAAAAGTTAACAAGTGGGATTTGCGATAAGAAAGACCTGGTGAGGCGAAGCAAATTAAGGATAGAAATGTCCGGAGATCGGGATTCTGCGAGATTTGACCCACAAGAAGAATACGAAGAAGATGTCAGCGATTCGACATCTTGGATGCAAAGCCCGTAGTACCAGATTAGTACCGCTCATTTTCAGTGCTCGATCACAAGCATTCACACAGGCCGAAGATGATTTAGAGTATATGGATAAGGTGCCTTATGTATACGCGATGAGTAGTCTTATGTATGCTATGTTGATATTAGGCATCGCGTAGAGTTGTCAGGTAGATATATAGGGAAATAATATTGAGGAAGGCGTAGTGGATTTTGAGATACGAGATAGTAGTCTTTGAAAAATCCTTATGTTCCGTAAATACAATGCGAGGTTAATGGATCTCTGATCGACGCGGTGGTGATGTTGATAGTAGAAGATCTCTTAGTGGATAACATTCACGTTTGGGGAGTGCGCTATTAGGCGGAATCGAGATTCTGACATAAATTATGAAGCGAGAACATGTGGATGGCGGGCCAGGTGAAGAGAATGATTTGGTTGCGAGACTTTCTTGAAGAAGCTGAATACCCAAACACTGGATGCTTTTATCTTGATAGTCGAGTGCGATTTATCGCTAAAAATCCGTGTTTCATGCGAGGACAAAGCACATAGGGGCCGAGGTTCCATTTCATACGTTAAATATTGGAGAAATGGGGTCTGACAGCAGATTCTAGGAGATCGAGAGAATCAAATTTGATATGTTTACAAAGTTAGCAAACAAAGGAGAAGGCTGAGATTGTGTTCGGCTTGGTTAACAGGGCCAGTAACTCGAAGGTCTTCAACTATGAGGTGGAAGTCTTGAAGGCGGTGATTTGAAAAAGCTTCAAGTGGGAGATTGTTGAGTTTGAAGGCATTTTCAAGTGTTGAAGATGCAGGGGATCGAACCCATCGAGACGAAGGTCTAAATGGGGTACAAATACCTGAAATAGGCGAATAAATGACATAGGCGGTCGGCCAGCCAGACCCGTCATCCAGACGGGGGTCTCGATGAGACTCGATCAATGATTCAGCCAGAATAAATAGGGGATTAGGTCACATTTGTTCATAATCCAAAATATTAATTTCTCTCTAAATTTCTTTTGTTTCCAAATTCAATAGAGTTGTTCTCTACTTGATTTTATATCATATATCATTTTAACAAATCTAAATTAAGATTTGTCATTGAGAATACTAAATTATAAGTATTCTCAATTAAAACTTAATTTGATAGGACTTTGCTTAACAATCATTGAGGATTAACTTTCTAGTTGATTTCGATGACATAGCAGGCGTACCTTGAGGGAACACAGCATAAAGATGGGTGTTATTGCTTTCAGTATTTTCAATTATGAACTGTTCAAATTAAATGCGAGATATTAGACTCGTAGGTTTGGTGTTATTATACATTTAGTTATATCGTTCGTTCCCAACAGGGTTTGGTATTACGAAGGTAGCGACAACAACCCATACTTAATTACAGAGTACTTTCCTTTTTCTTAAATTCTTTTGATTTGTTTTTTTTATAATTAATTTTAGTTCCTTATATAAGTATTAGTTATTTTGCATTTCATCAGTTGTTCCTCATGATATTAAAAATAAGTAGTTAACACCCATCATTGAAGTGGTTAGTGAAGCTTACTAAAGATGATTCTATAGTTAAGAAGATCTTCTTTAGCCATTTACTCAATGTCGATTAATAATACATGAATTTATTCATCTTCGTTTTACTCATGGCAAAATAATATCTTTTGATCATTTATTGAATTTACCTATGTTAAAGTCATCCAGACATAACCTGTCTTTTAAATTCAGTGAAGAGGGGCTTTGTGATCAACTCGGCTTGTTTTTCATACTTCTTGAAAAGATATGTACGTCACTACTACAATAATGCGCCAGAATACTTGCCAAAATTAAAGTAAACAGCAACTAAAGAAATTCACCCAGTAACTACAAGCTTAGCAAGTTTTGCGTTAGTGATCGAGTTAGCTGTAAATGGCCAATTGTTCTTCTTTCTAACAAGTTTAATGAATATAAATTTGAGAACATTGAAGAAGACTATGATGTCGAAGATGACCCGTTTAGAGGAGTTAGATCATCGAGACATATTAATGCAAAGTGATTTTATGCAGCGAATCCTCCATGAGGTATTTAATTGCAAACAATATAGCGTTCGAGCTGGTAGTAAAGGAAAAACGAGGAAAAAATAAATGTGGTATTTTTTTTTTTTATATATTTCGGTTTATTTATGTCAACTAATTCATGTTTTTATATTATATTTGTGTTTTATTTGTTTCATGTTTTTTGTTTATAGGATAATGGGAGACACTTAATATTGATGCATGTATCTTGATGATGATGTTGATGTTGATGTTGTAGTTCCGGCGCTATCTCAGCAGCGAATATGTGGAGAGTAAGAGGCATTGTTTCAATGAAAGATTCTTTATTACGCTAGAAGTAATGGGATCAAATTTAAGGTACTATGTTATTCTTGACTTATTCTATACATTGTCATTTGTTTATACGTTGAGTTACTTGTCACTTACTAACTATTTTAAGTGTATTTATTACTTGTAGTCGATTTCAATATTGATGGTCAACCGATTGGCCCAAACAAGTCCACATTTGTCGAATACATTGGTTTGCTTGCTCGTTCGATGATCCCGTTGACAGATAATAGATGCGTATCCCATATAGATGGTGTTGTAAAGCAAAAATATGGAAGAACTTCGGTTGTTGGTACGATTGCATCGAATATTCTACATTAGATAAATTAGTTTTCTATGCGGCTTTGTTTTTGAGAGCTTGATGAGAGTCATGGGGATATGACTATGAAAAGGTGGCAAAAAGCGGCACGGGTTTCGTGTAAAGTTATCCAAAGAATATTACGATAGTGAAGGTAATCCTATTTTGAAACCTCTGAGGAGATATAACAAGCTGAAGGTTGTGGAAAAAAGTTGGGGAGGATTTGTAAAGGGTTGCAGAAGACAGATTTAAAGTGGTGGGTGCACTTAAGAACATAGAAATTTACACTAGTATAGTATACTAATTATTATTTTATGTAGCAATTAGTGAATCGAATTCTAAGCGCCAAAAATAAGAGGTGTTTGTCAAGACCAGGATGTTTTAGGTTATATAGTTCGAGAGAACAAATTATGAGATTACTTTTTTATATTCAATATATTTACTTATTATACATATTTTTAACAACTTAATAATTTTCTTAAAACAGTCTAGAAAAAACAAAATTGAAAATGACATACAACTAATGTTATGGAAGGAAGCTCGGATGCGAGATGGAAAAATCATGAAGATGTGTAAAGATAGTGGATGAAGGAGTATTGTAGTATTGCGTACCTGACTTGATGATATATGAAGTATTGTGATATTGTGACTATGAGTTGTGATAACTATTCTTTAGAGGTATTAATTTGCTCCATTATAGAAGTATTGTGATATTGTGACTATATATGAAGTATTGTGATATTGTGATTATGAGTTGATGATATATGATATTGTGATAATGTGTGACTATGAGTTGATGATATATGAGTATTGTGATATTGTGACTATGAGTTGTGATACTTGTTATTTTGTGGTACTAGTAAATTGCTTAAATAATTAAGTATTGTGATATTGCAGTATTGTGACTATGTATGAAGTATTGATGTGTGATTATGAGTGATGATATATAATCTTGTGATGTTGTGATTATATATATGAGTTAATGATATATGAAGTATTGTGATATTGTGACAATATATATGAGTTGATGATATACAAAGGAAGTATTGTGATATTGTATGAAGTTACAATGAAATCCTATATGAAATATTGTGATGTGTGAATATGAGTTGTGATACTTGTTATTTTGGAGGTTACTAGTAGTACGCTTAAATCATTAAGTATTGAGATATTGTGACTATATATGATATTGTAATATTGTGATTATGAGTTGATGATATATGAGTATTGTGATATTGTGACTATATATATGGAGTTGATGATATATAGTATTGTGATGTGTGACTATGAGTTGATAATATATGAAATGTGCAGCTATGAGTTAGATGTTAATTATTTTAGGGTACTAGTAGGCTGTAAATCATTAAGTATTGTGATATTGTGATTATGAGGTTAATGATATATAGTATTATTTATAATGATTTAAGTCATTAAGTATTGTGATATTACAAACTCTTAATCATTAAGTCATGTTTATAATGATTTTTTCTTTAGGGTGAGAGTCTTTGTGATATGTTCGTGGATTCACCATCATATTGTAAGGTTGGGTCGGGATTAGTATTTGGTAGAGGGCAGAAGATTCCTGACTATTCAAGATTGAGCACGATCAGGATTCAAGTTTGTTTTAAAGAATTGTCACGACCATGAAAGTACATATTTATCATGTGCTGTGTTGACGAAGAATCGCTCTGTAGGTGATGTATTAAGGTACATTGTTACATGGCCCTAGTAGATTGGTTTCATACAAAGAGAAGTTACCACAAAAATAAATTATATGATTAGTTGTGAAATAACCCCGTTATATAATTAGTTGGCTCATACTAAAACGTAAATTGATTTCGATTTTCGAGATTCAATGATGAAACAACTTACAAGTAAAGAAGAAGTTTCAAATGCTCAGTCCGTCGCTCAGTGTCGGAGGAAGCCCGGCATATCCTCGAGAGGTAGCGTCGATCATCGTCTGGCTTTGATTTTGTAAGTTCATGCTCGACCACAATAGAGAATGTGATGCATTTGAAGTTCAATTACTGAGATTGTTACGGCGTGAAGCTTACGTTGACCCGTTTCTATTGACAAGCGTGAAAGAGGTGGTCACACTTGATTGGTTAAAGTGCTACCACCATGTGCGACTACGTAAGGTAATGATAACAATATCTAAACAAATATTTCATAGATTTTTTAACAATATATAGTTATTAATATATTTTATGGAAAGAATCTTTGTGTGATGTGTATTTGGTTGATGAGAGCCAGCCTGATTGTGATGTCAGTAGGTTCGTTTATCTCTCCGAATAGACGACTTGTAATACTCATATAGTGGATATCTTGCACATAGCGTAGAGGGCCTTGATAAATCTAAATGCAGCACCCATATATCTGAGTTAGTCTACCTCTATTTATTTTAAGTGCTTAAACACTAATTTTGATACTCTTGTTATATAGCTATTTTGGCTACTAAATGATATCATTCAAATATATAGTCATGGATGTTATAAATGACACCAAGGTAGATTATATATACTATATGGATATGCTACGAGTACATCACTCCTCCCAAATGATGATATGAATACGAAAAAAATCAACGAATTATTCGTTTGATATATATATATATATATATATATATATATATTGTCTTATTTTATTATTTTTTTCATTATGTATTTATTTATTAGTAATATGAATGCTTATCGAAGGCTTTAAAAATAAAGTATTGTAAATAAAAAGATGTTGATCCAGAATCATTGAGTTAGTGTAGAGGTATGTTTTACATTTCTGGCAACAATAATTTGGTTAGTACATTCAGGTTATAACTTTTTTGAATGATTGTATCTAGTGTCGGCGGAATTGAGAGTGCAACATATTGTGGATTCTTTGT
This sequence comes from Lithospermum erythrorhizon, assembly GCA_019722365.1. Classification (NCBI taxonomy): domain Eukaryota; kingdom Viridiplantae; phylum Streptophyta; class Magnoliopsida; order Boraginales; family Boraginaceae; genus Lithospermum; species Lithospermum erythrorhizon. The sequence goes on along the minus strand of JADFUC010001249.1, from coordinate 84,424 downwards.
GTTTGTTTATTGAGGATATCTTAGAATCCAGAGCATTAAATCTTTCTTTGAGTGTAAGTCATTTTTTAATACTTGGATTTTGATGTTCTGATAGGAGGAATACTATTGAATTCATATTGAAGTGTATGTATAACTTTTCTTCCCGGTATCTCGGAAATTAATGGATTTGTTAGACATTTGCGGATGATAGAATTACTCGAGTCCGGGAAAGGAATTTGAAGTAGCTATGTACACAATAGATATCTGAGAACATTCTAGATAGAGAATGAAGCGACTTCATTGATATATATATACATTTGATTTGATACATTGATAAATTTGTATATAACATCTAGATTCATTGATATACATTTTGACTTGATGTTCGTTGTGCATTTTATGTTTTGAATAAAATATTGGCAATTATGATTTATAAAATGTTTTGAATTTTTTTATATTACCTTCTTTGTTGTCTTTATTGTTTATAGAAATGTCTATAATAAACAGTTAAATTAATTAAATTAGAGGCGCTATTATAATGACGTTTTTTTGTGCCTTCTTTGTATTTTTTGAAGTGCCCTCTAAGTATTTTTTTGTAGTAGTGCGTTTCACCATTCACATTCCAGCAAATAGGAAGTATGTAATTATTATCTATATAATTCTTGTACTTTTTGAATTTAGAAGAGACGTAACTAACAACTTAAACTCTTCTGAGTGATACATTTTCTTTATTTGTAGCATGAGTCATTACATCTATTATGCTTTTGTTAATTTCACTAAAATATTCAGGTTTAGTGTGAGGCTTGATTAATGGAATGGGATTCCCCTTCAGTAACACTTCACTAACACGCTCAATTTCTGATAGTATTCATTGTAGTCGTTTATTCCCCTTGACAACGTCTCAATAATTCTGCAACTTTATGAAAATGGTTAGGTTGGAGTCATAAAAATGATGAAATTGTCAATAGGTTAATGTGAAAAGTACATTCTTTCACTTTTTCAGAACCGTATAGTGTTAAATAACATGTTATGGAGTGAATAACTGATTTGCATCCTTGTTTAAAAATTTCTGATTTGCATACATAATCTTCCTCATAGTTTGTCCATGTTTTTGAACTTCAGGTTCTCAACTTAAATGATGACAAAATAGCTTCATTAATTTGCCGATCTAAACATCTTTCGGGGACGACTGACGGTGTTAGTGGTTTGTAGGAGCTAGGGTGGATGCTTCGGTAAAGATGGTACTATATTCATCATGAAGGGTCATAACGATGATGCTGAAGATGATCTCTTCGAGTTCAAGACAGATGAGGGTACTATTCGCTTTTTGCATTTGTAGTTGCTAATAATCAATTTGTTACTTCTGACTTGTTGGTACTCTATTCGAGTTCAAGATAGATAGAGGGGCTCGACAGAGCTGTGATAACAATGAAGAAGGGTGAAGTTGCATTGTTGACTATTGCACCGGAGTATGCCTTTGGTTCATCTGAATCTCGGGATGAGTTAGTTGCAGATAGGATTTACTTGCACTTGTTAAGATGTATTGATACATTTCTTTTGGTTGCATGGTTATTACAGATATCGCATGCTGCTATCTGTTTGAAATGCAATCGAGCCCTTTTAGATAGATACTGGTTGATGGAGTTAATGATGGAGTTAATGATGTATGATCTATAGTATACGTCTTTGTAGTTAGACCCATCATGTAGAGCATTATTTTGTTGTTCGTCATTTGGCGTGCAACTCTCACTAGTCTTCTTATATGTATTCATTGAGACCAATGACACAAGAATGAGTAACCTACTATCATATTAATTAACTTGAAAGCTCTTAATCTTTTTATGTAAGATTGAGTTTCTTCCCACCATATGTTATCTTCTCTTTTACATTGCATATTTCAGACCTTGAATTTCCATCACTCATGGTTGTTGTACATATTTTGAATTTTTTTATTATGTAATCATATGCAGGATGTTCGTCCAATTCGAATCGATACTAGGATAACATATAAATTAGTTATATAACTTCGCATAAGTGCCCAAACATATTGTGAAACTCGACTAGTAAAAGTTAACTTACAACGATGGTGTTCCATACCAATTTGATGGTGCTAACATGTGTAAGCTTATTGCTTACATTTATTGTGTAAGCTGCTAAGTTGGGGCTCCTTTGAGTTAAGGTGTTACAAACGTCCACTTATAATTCGAGCAACAATTCCACACGCTCAAACATATACCTAGTAATAATGAATCACAACAGATTTATTTTGATTGGACATAAAAATCATAGTTAATTATCAATTTGGTGTTAGATAATGAGATCAAGTTACGTTTTGGTCCCTGATAGTTTAAAAGTTGAGATTTAATCCCAAAAACTAGATATGTGGGTGCAATTGGTTTCCAATTTCACGTACACGTTAATTCCATAATCTTCGAATGAGACCAAATTGGGGACGAAATCGCACCAACATAGCCACTAAATCCCAACATTCAAAATATCAAGGACCAAAATGCTACTTAATCTCTAAAATAGATCCTCTATAATAGAATCCGTAGTAATACACGACACGCTAATAATTTATTACTCCGTAACAAGTATCCTATTTAATATATAATTTCAACAAAAATAGGATATTAGTTCAACTTTTTATCACAAGATGACATGTGTATCCGTATCAGGATTTTGTCCAGGTGATCTAAAGAATCTCTACTTTCTCATACCAACTCGTGAATGAACTCATAAAAACACATGCCCTTTTTCTTTGATCGAACACCGAACGAGTACCGACAATCCGACACCCCAAATAAATTGACTGAGTAGAAACTCAAACCCCATGCATACAAATTGGCGCGAAAATGGAGCTTATGAAGATTTCAAAATTCAAACTCCAACTCAAAACCCTAATTTCAGAATTTAATCATCTCAAAGTAGTTAATCAATAAATAATATCACATATTCAAATTCAAATTTAAATTCATAATTTTTCATAGTTTAATTTAATTATTTTAAATTGTTAATTGCAGGAAAAAGAACGTTTTGCTTCTGATCAAGTTCAGCTTTTAAATCAGGTTCATATATATATGTGTGTGTATATTGTGATTATAGATACTCCTTGTCCCAAAAATATTGTCCAATTTTCAATTTTGATAGTTGGATTTTTAAATTTTGAATTTTGATGGGTGGATTTGTTTTAATTTTTGTATATATATTCGTGTGTATTTGTGTATTCAATTTACTATAATGTATGCCTGTGTCCCAAAAAGATTGTCCAAATTTGAATTTTAATGGTTGGATAATTTAATTTTTGAAATCTAATATTTTTATATATTCGTGTGTGTGTGACTGTGTGTGTGTGTGTTTATGTATTTAATTTACACGGACATATTATGTATATGCTGTGATTGTTTATATTGGTGTGTCCCAAAAACATTGTCCAATTTTGAATTTTAATGCTTGAGGTTTTTTTTTTCGATCTCAAATATTTTTGTATATTCTTGTGTGTGTGTATTTTAATTTATACTGATGCATTATGTATATTCTTGTGTGTGTGTGTATTTTGATTGTTGGCATTTTAAAATTTTAATTTTATACGTGTTGTATAATATTTGGTGAAAAGGTATGTTAAATGGTAAGTAGTATTTTTAATGCATATTAACAATGATAATTTCGATTCAAATTAAAGTTATGTGTGCCAATTAAGGTTACAAAGTTGGTTCGTTTTGACTATTGATTATCAAAATGGACAATTTTTTTGGGATGAGGTGACTATATATATGTATACATATTGATAATATAATTTGATGATAACATTTTATAAGAAATTGATGTGTGTTTTTGCTTGAAGAAAAAGGAGAAAAGCAAAGAAGAATTCGACAATAAGCTACGTGAATTGCGCTCTGAGTTAGCTTTATCCAATGAAATTCGGCATAAACTAGAAACAAAGGTGGGGGTTTTAGCTTATTTACAATGTGCATAGTTTTTGTTTTTATTTTTCACTTTTGTTGTTTTGAAGTTTGTTTAGTTTGGGTTAATTTCACTTATAATATTATTCATATTGATCATAAGTCGGAATCACTTAATAAGTGGTTTATATGGTTCTGGCAGGTGAGTTGTCTAGAAAATGATAACGAAATGCTTGAGAGGTCGCAGAAGGAATTGAATGAAGGTTTAAACAACTTGCTTCAATCAAGGGAAGCTTTTGTAAAAGCATATGAGGTTGGTTTTTATCGAAGTGCCAAATTGGAGTCAATTCGAGTTCAATTGTATCCAGTAGAGTATATTGTTTAGAGATTATAGCAAGTGCTGATGGTTTGGCTCTGCCAAAAGTTCCCTCTTTGCCCGTTTCAGTTATTGCTAGTTGCGGTGCCCACTTACTAGAGTACTGGACTACTTTGTTTTATCAATAAATGATTTGATCATGATAAAATTTTGTAAGCTACGTGACTTTCTCTGGACAGTGGTTATTATTCTTGATGGCACAGTAGGGACAGTGTTATTCTGTCCCAAAGACCTAACATCTCATTTTATTGTTCAATTGATGTGAACATTTGCCAACTTTTGTATGCCTGTATCAATTGCCCTCATCATGGTCGAACTGTTATTTTCTATACTTCCATTACCTGTTCTGATTTAAAGATTTCCATGCAATCATTAAGGTTAACACTGTAAATACAAATGCAGGATTCTACTTGTGAAATGAGACGAGCTGTTGAAACCAGAGATAGAACGATTGGTATGCTTTATCAGAAGATAAAAGCTCATTTATTGAATTTCAATTCAATAGAGAAGGAGGCTTCCTCTGTCAAGGAAGCTGTCCAAAATGTGGAATGTATTTTGCGTGAAAAAGAAGATTTAGGCATGTGACGTTCTCAATTGTAGTTATTGGTAGATAATTTAATGTCCATTGACATTAAGTCTCCAGTTTCAGTTAATCAATTTACTATTTTCCTATGTTGTCTATAGTGTCATCTCTTCAGCGAAAAGTGGATGAAGTTTCTACATTTGAAAAGTTGTTTATTGGTATGTGTTATCTTCACTTCCTTTTATGTCACAGTTAATGTTTTACGAGCACATATTTTGTTTGAACCTCTCAATATTTTTTTAGTAGATCATAAAGGATATTGGTCTTTTTGGTTATTACTCTAATCTCAGTCCAGGTTTTATTGATCCAACTCATTATACTCAATGATGAAACAATATTTTCTTGCAGATAGAATTAGAGATCTTGAAGGAAAATTAAAAAATCAAGAATTAGAGGTGAGGAGGCGGGACAAAATAATATCAAAGCTGGAAGCAGATCTAGAGGCTACAAAGATTAGTGGCAATGAGTGCAAGCCAATGACTGAGGAAATATCCATCAAAGCTGATCCCATTCATATATTTTGTTTCGCTGTAAAAATTTAACCATAATGAGGAAATTTATTTACCTTCTTGCCTTAACGATACTTACATTCAGAGAGCTTTAGCTGCCAAGGAGCTCATGATAGATAATTTGATTTCGGAGAAAAAGGTCTGCATCCATAAAGTGCTTCATGCTTTCTTGGAACCACATGCTCCTATTTCTGGCTTATTACTTCCCAACACTAATCTGTTTTCAGATTTTGCAACTGGAAGTTGGAACTTTGGGAATTGTTGTAAAGAAGATTCAAGATGCAGTCTTCCGAATAAATGAAGAGGTTATAACCGAGTGATCCTTAATTCCTGATAAACTACAGAATAATTCAGAAATTGTTATAACTTGTATTCCTCTTCTGGAGGCACTTGTTGGAAAATGGTTCAGTTTTGGCTAATCCATCTTGCATTGTATTTGTCGTTTTTCTCACTTTCCCAAATATTTTTCTTACTTTTACATGGAAGCATCATCCACTAATAACTAAATCATGATATGATTTTTCCGCACCACCCTTCCTGTGTAGTGTCCTTATTTATATTTTATAGTCTCAATCAATTGCTCCGCACTTTGCTTAATTCATCATATAATATTTTTCCTCAGGTTCTGTTAGATGTATCAATATAGCTGAAAGTTCTAATAATCTCATGACAGGACAGAAAAATATTTTCTTCAATGTTCATAGACCAGGAAGATCATGCAACCGATGGAAAATCAGAAATTACAAGGCAAGTTCAATTTCTCATTTGCTGCACTTTCCTTGTGTATTAATGAAATGTGTAATTATCTCCTTTCAATGTCAACAAATATCAGCAGTTAAGAAACAAAATAGCCTCTGGAAAGTGGAATTTCATAATACAGAGCTTAAGACGTTTCTGAATTGTCTAGTAATCATGATAATTATCTCCGAGTATGTTAACATCATATGGATAAAGTATCATTTGTCCATTCTGATGGACAATACAATATGTAAGGCGACTGTCTCTACTGTGTTGGATTCAGCCAATCTTTCTGCATAAAGGAAGTTCGCTCTGTCAAATTCTTGATATTTTGATTAGTATCTAGAAGGTATCATTTCCACTAAAAGTATCAGAGATAACACCGAGCATGATGCTTATTTGTATCACCAAGTTGGTTTGTATGAACTTTGTTCTGTTTCTGTCTGTTGTAACAAAAAAGTTCATGGACTCCTAGGGATGAGAATGTTGTTCCAAATAATGGAGAAGTCTCCCATGAAGATGCTTCGGAAAAAGATTTCATACAGAACGAAGGTATATTCCTTTCTCCCCCCACCCATGATTTCTTGATTGCCACGACTAGCTGGCGCAATAAGTTGCAGCAGTTAGTTGGAAGCTAATCGGTCAACTAGAGAATATATGCATTTTAATACCCAGTCAAGTAAACACACAGTATCATGACGTTGTTTTTTTATGATAAGATCTTTCCATTCAGTCACTACTCACTATCCAGCCCAATCAAACTCTGTAAATAGTTTGCATATCAACTTCTGTGAACCACTCTTATTTGATGAATTTTATTGACTGGGAGCTATGTACTTTTGTTTCTTCATCTGGAATTTAATAGTCATGATCAAGCAAAGTATTGATGGGTTTCTGGAACTCCCCTGTCCGAGTACCATCCATGAAATTGGGCATCTCCTTATTCTTTCTTTATGCATTCGTTAGTTTTTATCATGTCAATTGTCGTGAATTCCTGTGATAGGTACATAAGAGGTATCCTTGTCCATGTTCACTATCTTAATTGAGGGCATCGTTGTATCATGAGTCTCCGCTTCCTTTGGATGCAGCTTCACCACAACTTCAGAAATCTTGCAAGACAGAAGACACGGTTTTGGATTCCTGTACATAATAGGCAAGTACTATGCTGTTTTATTTTCGCATATCATAAGATTTCATGTGCATCTTCAAATTCATTACACCGATTTAGATGCTACCTTCTTATGTTGATAGTCTGCATGCCCCTTGTACAGTCAGCCGATTTTGAGGCTTTTATTTCTGCAATCGTGCATCCAGTGCTGAATGCCGGAAGTTATTGATCCATTGTTCATTTCTTGATTCACTGTCTGTAATTCTGTATGCAGTTCTGCATTTCAATTTCTTGCACTTTTTAGAACTTTTCTTCATTCACACTTCACAGGATTTATAGATTTTGTGGCAAACATGCTTTTCTTAGGCACTTGTTTTTACTCAGAGGTTTACATATGAAACATAACTTACAATGAAATTGAAAAAATGTGCATAAATTAATACACATTGATGTTTTACCCATGTAAACTTTTTTGTCAATTTATTGCAGAAGTAGGACAATATTTTCCAGAGATAATTGATCAAACGAAGGCAACTATAATTGCACTCCTCTTTTTGTGATGCATTTCAACTCTTTGTTATTTTGTTAATTTTTTGTTCAGCAAGAAATAATATCATCAACAAATGCAGTGAAAAACACAATTTTCACAAATTAGCAAAGTAACATTGATTAAGGGAGTATTGAAACACAACATTAAAATGCTTTTTTTTGGAGGAATTTTTATTTTTTGTATGTGCAATAATTACAAGAATGAGAACTGTGAGATATTGTAACACTAAACATTCATCTAAGATGATACTCCTTGAAATAAAATGTGTCTATAAACCTTCAGATTCAGTGATGAAAATAGTGTATATTTGCATTGATTTCATATTTTTTCATAAATAAGCACAAGAATCCATGAAAGAGAAATGTCAAAACAACAAAATAAATAAGAATCCATCAAAGAAAACGTTAGCTCTTGATCATACCATTTCCGTGGAATCAGATACTTTCACAAAATACTACTCTATTCATTTCAACATATTTGATCATGTAACAAAAAAGTTTCCATTTATTTTTACTTGATCATATAAAATTTTAATACAACTTTATCTTAATTTGCCAATTTTTGTCATTTAATAAAATATTTTTTATTTTCATGATCAACTAAAATATTTTTGATAAAGTATTTTTTAGGGTATATTAATAATATTATTTAACCTCTTAATAAAATACTTTTTATAATAAAGTAAATTAAAATGAAGAGTATCAATTTTTTAATACGGAATAACATTCTTTCTAACTTTCTACATTTTTTTTGTTATTTTAAAAAAACTCACATCCAGGCACCTCACTCAAGTCACTTCCAGCTGTTTGACAACAATTTGTTCATTTTTCTCCGATCCAATCTCTATGGATCTTATTGATTTGACTTGTGATCCATTATTTTCTTTCTTTTAATAAATGATGTATTTTTTTGGCATATATAAAATAATAGTTAATTACCAATTATTGACTATTTATTTAATAAAAATCAACCAATTAAATTAAAATGAAGGGAGTGTTGTATTCAATCAACAATTATTTGAGCAGATCATGAGGTATCTAATAAATAATGTAAGTTTTTTTTCTTTATAAATGAATTGGTTCAATCATAACTATATTATTATATTATTAGGGTGCAGATTCAATGAATGAATTTGGTTTAATCAATCAATGAATTGGTGATTCGTGACGCATTCAATCAATCTAATTGGTTCTTGGTTCAATAAATGTCATTTGGTTTTAGATAGTGTAACAGGTTGTAATTTAATTCGAATAATTATATTATTATAAATTAATTTTCAAAAATAATACAAATATTAATGAGATTTTTGAATCATTTGATGATTAAAAATGATATTCATTTAAGCAAATCTGCTTAGCAGTTCGCTTTCAAGGTAGGTACAGCTGGAACTTGGAAGGCTCTTCATTACTAATCAAAAGCATGGTTTTTCAACATTTTTATCATAGTAATTATACCTAGTGTTTTTAATTAAAAACTCGCCACGTCAATCCTTGTAACTATTACCCATTTTTTATTTATCGCTTTAAAGTTAAAAAAAGAGGCGAAAAAATACATTGAAAATATAGAATGACAATCAATTAAAATTATATATATTATTGGTTGGTTGATAATTTAAAGAGAAAAAGTAGTAAAAAAATATAAAGAGAAAATTATATATTATTTTAACAAATATAAAATTTATTATATCATCATTAATGGTTCTCAAAAATAGTTTCACAATATTTTTCTATAATTTTTAAACATATACGAAGAATAATTACGCTAGTGCTCCATCTCTGAGCATGTTAAAGGCCAAGAAATGTAGGGAGTAATATATGTAGAGCATTAACGTAAATCAGCAATTTGTAAAAAGATTATACGGTATTTGATTCAAAATTATCATTAACTAGCTTATTTCCAGTACGCCTAACCTGGTGCAATCATTAATTTTATAATATATTTTGTTATAAGCATACACCTAATTAAAATTACGTAGTTATATAAAAAAAGATGATTTTATATAATTCAAAATTATACTTCTGAAAAAAAATTAATCTATTATACGTGACGGAAGCTTCCTCATATATAAAAATTTGTTAACAATATAGGCAGTAATTATTGAGTACGACATAGAGTTATTTATAAAAGAAAATCATAGTGAAATAAATAATTGTGAGATTTTAATTCTCGGTATTTCGTTAATTATTAAAAGGGCAAAATAGAAACAAAATTTGACTTCATACTTGCAACCTACAATCCAATTCTCGCATTATTATATATGTGATGATATTTAAATCATTGAAATCCTATCTTTTTTTTGTGAGTTACATAAATGGTACTCGGTATACAACTTATCATATACACTATTGATTTTTAATTTGTGTATGTTCATCTAAAGATTGGAGTATTAATCTAGCAATTTTTTAGTATCTTTAATGTACTTTAATATTGACATGATTATATGTTTTGATTCAAATTGAAATTATATATATCAATTAATGTTACACTATTTGTTAATTTTGATAATTAAAAATTAAATTTAGAGACCTAGAGAATAATTAAGTTTATTAATTAATTAATCACCAATTTTAGTATTGTTTCCTATTGTTGTAGTGTTAACGCAAGCAACGTGTCCAAAAGAATACAATTTTAGCTTCAATTAGGTATCATATCTCAATCAAGTTGACTGCAATTTTGTTTGATGGACTAAAATAGTTCATTCTTTTTCATACAACCACATGAACAACACATAAAAACATTTCAACTAAATACCTAAACCTTTTCAACCTTCTTCAAATAACCATTTTATGTGATTTTACACTGAACCTTTAATTTTTTATTAATCAACTCTATTTTAAAGAACCTACAAAATAAAAAATATATATTTATTATTAATTTTTATTGTTTCTACTTTTTAAAATAAAATACTAATCAACTAACTAAAATCAATTACTAAAATTTATACCAAAACCAAAGAATTATTAAATAATTTTGAAATCATGTTGGTTTTCTAACTTATACACAAGACTTTCATTCAAAGTTAGAAAAATACCATATTCAAATATATATATATATATATGTTGTTACATATACATACAGAGAGAGCAGATACACCGAGATATTATTTATGTTTAATTTTCATTCCTAAAATCCTCGAAAACTCATGACTCATTTTTAATTAATTTGTTTTACTTTTTGAAAGCTTATATCTCTACCTAGAATAACTCAAAGATACTTTAAAAACTACTACAAAAAATGATTGTTACACTTTTTTATTTATAAAATCAAAGAGTATATCAATTTTATATACTAACGGCCCTTTTTTGGATAATAAATATTTTATTTTTAGTACATTTTATTTCAAGCATAATTTACTAGTAATATTACTTAAATTATTACTTTAATATATATTCTGCTAAATATATTCAAAAAATTATACTTTTTATGAACTAATATTATAGTGTCAATCATGTAATAACATTTTTTAGTAAAACATATAAATTTAATAATAATAAGATTAACATTCAAAATTGTATTATTTAAATAATCAATCAAACATAATACACTTTAGAATTGATAATTAGTTCCTAAAAATATTATTTTATAATAATAATATTAAGGAAATGATTTTGTACTGAAATTTTATGAGAATCTAAAACTTATTTGTAAAGCTGAAAGTCACAAATACGAAACTATTATTATATATATTTTCCAATCAGTATCACATTAAGAAATTATAATTATGACTCAATTTAATAATTAATTTAATATGGAACTATCCCAATTTTAATTTATCATGTTGTAGAAAGATTTATATTCAACTACTTAATTTGTATTGTAAATTTCTCTATAATAATAACATAAGAGGTTTTACAACTCGAACCGATCAGGTGACATAATATTAAAAGACCACATATTTTTTAAATGGCCCGACCTAGATTGGACCACAAATACGTAAAATTTACGAGCGACATCCATTTAACATACAAGAAACTCCATGGTTAATAACCGTTTCTAATAACAAAAAATCCTATACTTACTACCTGTAGTTCACACTCCATCTCACTTCAAGTTTTTCACAACCATCATCATCTTCAACACCACACAATCCATGCTACAAATTTCCTTCAGGATCCTCCATCTACCCGATGATCTTTCCTCATGATCTCCCAATGATAACCCGTGATATACTAACCCAAATCACCCATATCACAAATCTCCAGCAAGATCATTCAAGCATTTGATTCTTCAAGAAATCTCCCCGCGACAACCCCTGCGGATGTTCCAAAACACACCCAAGAAACAATCATCTCCACCATGAACACAACTTCAGATCACTCATCTTTCAACCCGTCATATGTTCCTCTCGGAATAGCCTTCCAATCAAAACTCATTTCGATACCAATTCCTGCATCTCCAACATCCACTCAAGCTAAACCAAGTTTTGATACCAATTGTTAGGAATCATACCATATCAGCAATTCCATACTTGACAATAAATCGATTCTCATTTATAATGAAACAACAAAAACCAAACAGATATGCCACTGCATCTTTATATACACAAAACAGTTAAAATAATAAAATCGTACACAAGGATTTTATCCCTGCCTCCCCTCAACGCGAACGTATTATCCATCCTAATTCAGATCCACTAAAAATATCATGAAGATTGTTACAAGACTCAAGAACCCACTCAATACCTATCAACCTGACAAGTTTCACACAAAACCTGCACAAGTCTTTCATATACGCCTCTTCAATCTCTCAAGTTTTAATTTTCACAACTCTACTAAGAATTATAATCAACTCGAGCACCCTAATGCTAATAAACCCTCCATATTCTAACTCCACAAGATTACTCAACCACCATTGGGTTGGGTATTCTTCCACACACAAAAATACTATGCTAAAAGATGATATTTATAGGTTTTACAAATAAACCTATGCGAATTATCTTTTCTCTGCCAAGTTCCACATCAATTACCTACCTAAAAGCGCATTAATTAAACTCCAAGAAAGAAGAAGACTTCTAGAACTTTCCTTTCTTTTGTTTCTCCAAGTATTTCATGTGAATAAGCTCTAAAATAATCCGGTTCTTCACGTAGTTTAGGCTTCACACGCATAACAATAACTACTTTATATTGAATATTCAACCCTAACACTTATTTTGATTGTAATTTTTCATCACATACATTTAACTTTTTGGCAATTTCGTTTTTGTAATTACTTTTCAAATTATATGGAGCAGAGTAGGTTATTATTGATATGGTTTTACTGATACTCTATGAAAATAAAATTCTTATTGTTTATGTATTACTGATATGTTATTATTATAATTTTGTAATCCTTATTCTTTTTCAAAGAGGTCATTAATGATCTTTCTCTATTTAAATTCTTGATATTTTAGTAAGATAAGAAGTGTATTTTCACTACATTGTATTTCACTTTTTTTTATTTAATGAGATTAATAAAATAATTATTTGATAAGTTTAAATAAATACTTATTAAATTAATTTAATAAAAATATTTATTGAATATGTATCCATCACAGACTACAAAAACTATTTTTTCAAGTATGCCACCAAGCAGTGGTGGAACTGGTTCCGTGAATGGGAACACTTCTTTATCTCTAAGATTAGAGAAGAGTCTCTGATAGAATGATGCTTTACTTTCTCTCAGTGTCTGCCCCTAAGGTTTCCGACAACGCTACCCTCTCAGTCCACCAGCTCGTTGAGAATGCAGATGAGTGCATGGTTTTGGATAACGAAGCTTTGTACGATATTTGCTTCAGAACCCTCAAACTCACCACCCCGAGCTGTAAGTTCTTTTGCTGGCGCTGTTCATAAATCTTGTTCCCAAGTTGTGTATTTGTTATGAGCTTTATTGATTTTGTCACTAACTTTTTCTGCTTGATCAGTTGGAGACCTGAATCACTTGATCTCTGCTACCATGAGTGGTGTTACGTGTTGTCTTCGTTTCCCTGGCCAACTCAATTCTGATCTCCGTAAACTTGCTGTGAATCTCATTCCATTTCCTCGTCTACACTTCTTCATGGTTGGATTTGCTCCACTCACATCTCGTGGGTCTCAGCAATACAGGGCACTCACTGTTCCTGAGCTAACCCAGCAGATGTGGGACGCTAAGAATATGATGTGTGCTGCTGACCCACGCCATGGTCGATACCTGACTGCATCAGCCATGTTCCGTGGCAAATTAGTACCAAGTGTTAGATTTAATACCCCTAACCTTCGAATTTCAAGAATCAATAAAAATCCATTTAAATTTAAGCTACGGAATAAATGTATCAACCTTCCAGCTACCATCCTCGCTTGCTACCTCGCCTCTTCGTTATTAATATCGCCTCCCTAACAACCTTCCAGCTTACCATCTTCGAAAGTAGCTCGATAACCATTACCATCCAAATTGACTCAATCGAAATTAAACTCTTCCCTAATTTCGAACATACCTCACCTTTGTCGCTTCTAGAAGGAACCATTTGACAACTTCGTATTCACATCTCCCATACCTTTCTACATCCAACCTGCTCACCATCGCTAGCATTTAATCAGCCCCATAATTTTAAACATAATTCACCATTATATCTCTGGCTAAGATTTAGTGCTAGCTCTCCATCTACTGACAGAATCAACGGAAGTATTCATGATAAAACCAACATGTATTAATTAATATGAGTTGATCACTGTGCTTAGTTTTGCGGTTTCATGTGACCTGCCTTGCTGGCCAACCCCAACACACAAAGATCATAATTACTTCTACCTATAATTGTGATCTCCACTATTTCCAAAACTGCCTCAAGTTTCTTCCTCTTCCTCGTACTTAACGCAGAACCTCAAGACCTTTACTACTACTTAAACTTACGTACCTCCTATTGTGATACGCCCCACAACCACCTTATGTTCAACTCTCAGTAAGACTATTGCATCATTAACCGCCTCATCGCTCCTTCAACTTTCGTAACGAAGCCAACAAAATCAAAAACCAGATCTCATCATACGATTAAACGGATCATGTTGAAGCCGATTTCCACTAACTTCTCAGGGCTTCGATTATCATTCCAAGAGAATTTTTATTTAAATTGTACGCTAACCGGTTTCATTTTGAGATACAAAGTCGGGTAGCATTCAATAGTATGCTATCACAAGAGTTATGTAGCTTTTACATAATTGGTTGACAACCTACTATTATAATTGATTCAAAATGTTTAGAATAAGCTCCAAGCTTGGATTTAAGCCATAATAGGTCTCGATACTAATATATTTCGTGAGATTCAAGTATTAGTATTTACTTTATAATTTATTTGTGTAAGTGTTTAATACTACTTATAGTTCATCGATTGCTTTCTTTTATTTGCTTATCTTTGTAGAATTTAAATACAATGCTACTACTACTCATAAACTGCTCACAAAGATTAAAAGAAGTCAATAACTCAAACTTCTAATGCAGAGCGGTCTCGAATTTGAGAATTATTCTGCCAAAGAGAGAACCGAATGCATCGAATGTTAGTGTCTCATGCCGCTGATGTCCAATGTCTCATGCTAGGCCAATATGGAACCTTCTGCTCCAAATTCAATATGAAAGGCAAAAGATATGACATATACCGCAACTTGAGAAATTTATTCCGAAAGTTAGTTAAAAGCGAAATATGACACGCCTGTGGCCTCGTGGACAAGAAGTTTGGGAACGGATGTGCCGCAAGTTCTCTCATATCATTAAATGATCGCTCGGCTCGATCGAATTAACGCTTCGCAACGTTGCCTCTCAAGAACCGCTGATCTCATCCTCAAGTCTTTCCAAATCTTCCCGCTTTTCATGAACTTCACAAGCACAAGCTGAAAGTTATCTCTAAACGAATCAGTATAAGATTTATCAATAACGCCGAGACGACCAGAAGACTAAAATTTTATTCTTCCGCTTTGGTGTCCAAAACAAGAAGAAATTCAAGAAGTTAAGAAAGAAGTTTACCAAAGAAAGCCAAGTATCCGGTGAACTCCAAAGTCGTTTTGACGTGGGGAACACTAAAAGCGGACGACAAATGTCATTATCATGTGAACCTAGGTCACCGGAATTTAATTGCAAGCGAAGTTCACGATGATATGGGTGAATGTCCCACAACCACTCTGCTACAAGCAGATGCTATTGAAGCTTTACAACTCCAATTCTACTGTGGGTGCTAGACACCTGGGCTGGTTCTCATATTTGTCATAATATTGTGAACTCAAGTCGTTGTAAGACTCGGGAGACGATCTACGCGCTGGGAACGGGCGCCGGGCGTCATAATTTCGCAGTAGATCCATCGGGCTGCGATTTGCCCACGGGCCTTGTTTTGAACTTATCTCCTGCTTATTATGTACCGCAATTTGGTGCGAATATTATTTCGCTTCGCTTTCAACAATGATGGTTTTTCATTTCAATAGATCCCGATTTAATTAGGATCACCAAGTAACGCAGAAGACGCATCGCATCCTTCAAAACGGCTCATTCGCTTTTAGACACGATTTATCGAGTCATATAATATAAACTTAAAACTTTAATGTTTCCAATGACTTAAAACTGCATACATACCTACGGTATCAGCAGATTGGGTCATATTAACGAACCGAATCAAGAAACTCCACTCCGCGGATACTTGAAGGTTTCGCGATTATGAATCATAATGCATATGTGTGAATCTTACCTTTGGGCAAAATGACTAAATCACCCTTCAATCGGATTCAATGAAAGTGGCAAAAAGTTGATTTATCGGGGATCATACAATTCACGTATGTCGTGCCAAATCTAACACACTGCAAAGAGGGGTTATAACTACTTGTATTATATTTAATCAATGACACAAAGAGTATCATTGTATGCAGGTAAGAATATCCAGAATATTGCGTAATAAACGTCTACCGAATCCGGCTGAGAATGATGGAAGAACGCCAGAAAAGTCAAGCTGGTTGTCAAGTGATTCCAAACAGAGGCTTAATCGACTACAATCGAATATTCACCCGTAGCCTGGTGGACAATCAACTGCCTTTTATCGAAGTGCAGAGATGATCCGCACCTTCATTAGATTTGACGTGAAAACCGGCTAAAGCTTCTACACGTGCGATCTGCATGAAGAAAGTTATTATAGCTAAACCTCAAGGCTTTGAGGTTGTAGAGAGCAAGATTCGTTTGCAAACTTCGTAAGAGCTTCAGACGGCCAAAACAAGCCCGGCAGGCAATGAATATTACCTTTGGATAAATTATCAAAAGCGGCCGACGCTGTAAGTCATGGCATTAATTGCACGCTGCTACATAAGTGAAGTTTCAAAAAGATTATGTTATCTTACTTTATGTTGGATTTATATGTCATCAAGGGAGCCTAATAAAAGGTAACACAAGCAAGAAAGAGTCACAAGGATTTTATGGCGAAAGACCTAAAGCTAAGTTATGTAAAATTCTGTAGACGATCAGATCGATACGTTAAGAATACCCAAGCGTAATGTCGATTCAATGAAAGTACCCTCCTCTGCTAGCCGCCATTTCAATTATCGCATAACAATCACCTCGCATCAAGATGACAGCATGGATAAGTGCCCATGCTTCGGCAAGAGTACCTTTTACAGATGCCATGCGCACTGCACTGATATCGCATTACGCCGCGAGCTGTCAAGAGATTACATGTCTAACCCAGAAAGAACATCGAGCTGCCGATTTCGAGATACCCGAATGGCAGCCGAAAATCCTTATGTTTTCGTGAATCTAGTACGGGTTAGCTGATACGTAGACGCCGATAACTGGGCTGATAGTAGAAAGTTTTACTAGCGGGATGTATTCACGTCGCTTAGGGCACCGCTATTAGCCTGAGATCAAGCCGTTAAACCAATAAAGAGTGTTTGCCTGCAGTAGCATGCTGCTATGGCGAAGCCGCGAAAGAGATGATCTCATGGTGCATTTTCGAAAGACCTCGGGAATTTGGCAATGGATAAACACCTTTGTTCTCACATAGTCAGAAAAGCGATTTATCTAAATTAAAAATCCTAAGAGCTACGCGACAAAGCAAAGCACATGTGACCATGCCCATTTCATACGCTCAGACGTCCCAAGCCACAAGATTCTGCAGAGATCAAATCCGCCGATATGTTTAAGCAAAAGAAAATCAAGTTTCACGCTAACCTTCGGAAATGAAAGAGCTCGCCGCGGGAATCGAGGTCTTCAAGATCGGGATTTCAAAACGCTTCCGCTGGAGATTGTTGCATTTATTTCGTCAAGCGAGATGCATAGGATCACTTTATGTCTCACTTTAGGGGTCTTCACGCAATATAATATATAAACGGCTCAGATGTTCCATCGGCACTCTCGGTATCCCGCGCCTCGACGCAAAAACGGAAAGTCGGGCCGTATAGTCGATCGGCATCTTCTTCGAGTTATCGAGCCCGCCATCGGCACGGTTCCGATGAAATCAATAAAGTCGGTTCAATTTTAATAAAGAGCAAGCAGGCCACAACTTTCTTTTTAATCCAAAATACTTTCAATTTCTCTAAATTTCTTTTTGTTCCAAATTCACTGTATTGCTCTCTACTTCGATTCCAGATCATCTCAGATATCATTTTAAAGCTCTTAAATCTAAATACAGATCATTAATGGTAATACTAAACAAAAAGACATCAATCGGCAAACTTAAATTGACAAAGACTTCTCAGAACAATCATCGGTAGCTCTTTCTAATGATTTTGTTAAAGCAACACGCACGCACTTTTGGTAACTCCGTATAGCATCTGCTATTTCAAGTTTTATTTTCAATTATTGCCTCAGTTCGTATTACATGCAGATATTGGGACTCAGAGGCTGGCTGAGACTGCTAGCTTATATCGCTCGATCCCAACACTTTGCCACACCCCTATGCTGCAGCAGTTTGTTGATGATCTAGAAACCATTCGGCTGGCCACCATTCAAAAGTCTAACCCAACCCTTAATATCTTCCTGGCCTTGAATAGTCAGCGAGCTTGTGTTTTTAAAAGCTTCTTCTATGCGCAGAATACCCATACCACGCGATCCAAGGGCAGTGGTGATGGTTCCAATCTTTTTCTTAGATGCCGCGTCAATTATTTCTGATTTCGATGCTACTTTCTGGTCCACATCTGACATACAAAAGACCTATATTTGAAAACTAGTGGGGCGGTAAGATATGAACTTTAAAAGAAACAGCTTGTGGTGTGAGACTTACCATTCCCATTATCATCTGTAAACCTTACAGGAACCAATCGTTTTCTGATAACTCATTTGGTGATAAAAGCTGGGCAATGAGTTCTTACAAATATAAATAATTCCTTGTCAAAAACTGATTGCATTTAAGCCAGCAAGATTATATTCAAGTGGAATCGCCTCTCCTAAGAGAATAATGCAGTGAGATGGAGGAGTTATGGAAACAGCATAATATTACACTAGTTTCACTTTCCTCTAGAAACTCTTATTTCCTTGTTTGAACTGAATTACACATTGCCTTTACTAGTTTGACATAATGAAACTGAAAAGGCAAAAAGGACCTTTCAGAATTTCTAGTGAGCCTTCAGCAACCTTTCTCCAGTCTCCAGAGAAGTACTTTTCAACAGTTTCCTTTGTCAGCTCAACCAATGGTGCTGCAATTGCAATCACCAAGTATAAATTCAGACTAAATGAGGATAATCATATTATAACGGACGGAATATTTTATATACAATACAATCTGGTACTCAACAAGCCGAACTTAGCTGATCAGAATAGATTCACCTAAAGAGTCACATAAGCCCTCATGTAAGGAATGCATATGCCTCGACATGTAGGAAGATGAAGAACGGACACAGAGCATGCAAATGTTTATATCACAGTAGCAGGGCGAATTCTAATCTTGTGCGCTAAGGCAAGCACGGGTCACAATGTAAGAGGTACCACAAAGCCAACGTGATGCTCATGTTGCATCGAGCGATTATTTTGACGTGTTAGTTCTATTTGGCAATGCTCCTGGATTCCTTAATAAAGAGATTCTAAAGATCTTCGCATTCACGACGCATGCATTTAATGGTAAATTACGTTTCCGAATTACAGAATGCTCATCTTATGACATGAACAAATGGACGTAAGAGGATGAGATTAATCAAGTCATTTAATTCGCTCTTTCTTTTAAATCGACAAAGGCGAAAGTCTAAACAGGGAAAGAGTTCAATTTTACTTCCACAAATTTGACACATTATATCAACTATCAAGACTATGAACTGGGCGTTATTCAATGGTTAAATGCAATAGAAAGTGGCGTGTGTTTGGTACTCTATACTTACTGATTGCTTCTGTAAGAGCAATAATGTATGATCCAGCCAGGTAGTGCTAAGCGAGATTCGATACGTGGAGTTTCTATGAAAATAGATAGGATCGGCTGCTGTGAAATTCCCCGCTTTGGACGCTACGGTAGGCCTCGAGATTATGCAGAGTCAGGCAAACGTTCGCATCACGCCGAAAGATACCCCAACTAGCGTAACGTAATACTTGGATTCAAAGCGAATAGTCCGAGTCCGCGAACTCTATAAGCATTCAACCGTCGCCGCATTTAATCATTCATTAGCTAAGTTTCAAAGTCAAAACATTTGCTAACTGCCAAGCGGCCATCAAACACCGGCGATCAAATGACCAGACCGCCGAAGCCGCCGCCGTGGAACGGGAAGCGTAGAAGAGAAATCTATCATTTGACTACCTGCTCTCTTGGCGCTCTGTCAAGATCACAAGACAAGATGGGCAAACGCAGTAGCACAAGCGATTGCTCAACGGTGTAAAGCTCCAACCATATGAATCACTATTCTAGATTCTCTTCACTCAAGTCGGTCATTCGCCGATGTCTCCGGGGATCGAACAAGCGTGACGCCTGGGCGAGTCATGACGATGTATCAGAGGGCTCTCTAAAATTAAGCCAAGACAAATGATCCGAAAACGTTTTTAAGTTTTAGACACAAGTCAAGAGCATGGGTCGCCGACACCGAACTGTCGCTGCTAGGTCCATTAGGCCAGAAATTAATGCTATCATTAAAGAATCGACCCTCGGGTCAGGCCGACGGACGCCACAAGCCGATGCTGAAAGCCGCTTCGATGCCTTTTGAGCTTCCAAGAAGTTCTCGCTTTGCAGAGGCTTGTTTAGACTATAACATATGACAAGCTTCATTTAGCTTATTTATCACACAAATACATAAAATATGTAATATTCATACTGTGAATAATATTGCGCCTTTTAATATTAGCGAATAACATGCTTTTGCTCGAATAACATACGCTTTTTGCTTCAAAAACTTGTAGTTTTATTTCGTTTCGATACTTTCAAGGCTGTAAATTTTCTGATGTTAAAATACTCAACCGATAGACATTATGGGGCTAGCCATATGTCAGAATTCATCTTCCTCTCTCTCTATTATTAAATGATTAAGAAGAAGAATACGATGCACCTTCTCTATTATCAACTCAGATAAAATTATTGTGTCCGTTTATTTCCAAGACTTATAATCATTATCTTTATCATCATTGAAATTCCTAAGTAAATTTTCGAATTTTAAACTCTAATAATAGCAGGTTTTGATTTGAAGCACATGAATAATTGAGATTTATATATACAACAGAATAAATAAACTAATCTCAAATCAAATTATTTCCTAAAAAAATTCTTTATTAGCCAAGTCCAATTTGTTGAAAAACTTTGTCTCTGCATTGTCTTACTTGCGTCTGCCCTTGCTTGTGCTTGTGCTGGAGTTTCTTCCATCTGGTGTCTATGTGCTGCAAAAAAAGAAATGAAATAATCCAGCATATAACTTACAGATAAATGGAAGTTCAATTGTGAAACTATGCAAAGAAACATACTATAATTTTTCTTTTAGTTATAAATTTTACCATTGGATTTGGAGTTTTTTGTTTGGTTGTTGAAAGACTTGGCAGCCATAAATACATTTTTGGGCCTTTCCCACCCGTGACCAAATATGCCATATCCTTCCTTAGGACGAGGTTGCATTAGATATTCCAATACTTCAACCTTCAGTTCTACCCAATGGATACAATTTGATAGGGCATGAATCTAAATCAGTATGTGCAATCAATTTTAATGTAGTAGGAGATGTAACAATTAATACTATTATACTAACATTCGACATAGACTGCGAGATCAAATAATTTTGGTCGTCCACTTAAGATGTCGTTTTTCGTTTTTGTATGTCACATGGCGTACGTGCTATAAGGACGATGTCGTAGAAGTATCAAAAGTCGATTTTTTTTGGGACTATTTAAGTTTTTATCATTAAATACATCGCTAAAAGATACGAAAATTATCATATATCGCCAAGGCCAGATCATCGTCTCCTAAATCGAATCCTTACGAAGACAACCTAGTGTTTCATCCATCACGAATGTTTTCCAGCATGACATGAATACATTCTCGACACCCCGGTAACATTATTACGTAGTTAACTTAAAACGGTAAGAGTGAGATAAATATTGCATCAATTCAATGTTATGCGTCAAGTTGCTATACCTACACAAAGATTTTCATCAACAAATATGCCTGCATCTCAAAGGCCATTCCAGTTAGCCTAAAACTTAAATTCTATTGCTTTTATCAAAATAATCTCAGATAACCAATCGAAGATCATGCCTCTTTCAGATCTTCACTCATAAGAACTTCAGATTGCTCAAAGACTTCAAGAGCCTATGACCCTAACACCTAGTGGTGCTCATATTCGATATCTCTACTAATATATCAAGTCGATTATAATACTTCGTATTTTTCTAAATCAATTGCGACGCTTAGTAGATCCATTATCGATGATGAGTAATAACCTCTTGGCCAGCAATATCTGGATGATGTATCTTTTGCAGTTTTCTATATGCATCTTTAATTTGTTGAGCACTTGAGCTACCTGAAACACCTAGCAACTCATAGTAATTCCCAGATTCTCCTTCTCTTTCCTTTGCTTCTCTTGCACATCTAACTGCGATCAATTTTCGCCTGCAACTACTGCATAATCGAACAGGGAAAAAACCAAACTGGACTTCATATAAAAGTATAATTGATGTAAAAAAAAATGAAAGATTTTAGTTTTTGATCACCTTAAGGTTTGATTGTTGGAAAGAAGCCAAGGACCAAGTTGCTTAGGATTTGGTACCGTAAATGTTTGCATTAAACTTACACTAACTGCCATTTTTTCTGAAATGTTATTGATTATTGTTAGTGTACAGATTAAATTGAAGAATAAGCCTAACTCAATTATCTTTGATATTTTGGTAAGTGTTGGAGGATATTTCATAAGTCTCAATCAACAAATAATTTCCTATGAATCCGACACTAAACAAATAGTCTGCTAAAATTACGAAAAATATTCCACGCACGGCTCAAACAAACAAAATCTATATAACCATCAGATACATATTTTTCCTAAAGCGTTTGAATGTTCAATTAAATACGCACCTTGAACATAAATGGGATTTTACGTCCTATGGTGGATAAAGCCATAAACACAAATCTTTATACATGGTGCATTATATTATTATTCTCTTACATTACTCAACATTAACATAAATATTACGAAGTGTTCATTTAATATTATTCTCAAGAAATCAACACAATACGCATTAAATATTGAAATATTACTTACTACCAATACAAATGTTAACTCATGTCAAGACAAACATTACTCATAAAAACTTATTCACAGACACTTTTAAAATTTTGGCTCATACAATAACTTATGCTGAAGAGCATAGGTTCGTTCACAACCAAGGTCTTAAAATTTGATGCTTGATAATATCATCCAAAGCAAAAATTGTGTCCTCCATTTGGCACTTCGATAATAGACATGAGAGTCTTTCTGGCTATATAGCGTTGTAGTACTACAGGCACAACGCTATCATTACCACCTTGCCATAGATGGACTACTAAGCTTTCATCACCAACAAAAGCGTCTTCAAGATCTAGAGGTTCAAATTCCCACTCTCCAAAAGTGATTATTTCATCTCGTAAGTATGATTCATACAAACCTTGTTGTGTAGAATAATCCTGAACATGAATATTAAATGAAAATTAGAACATGATAATGTGATTTTCTTCTTAGTGATTGAAAAGGATATAATCAAGTACATTAACTAACATGGAATAATAATAAAAGTAGATTGTTTTATTAACAAGGAATATATAAAACATATGGTATACTAATAAAGCATATGATTAATTACCTAAATTAACTCTTGTATTTGAAATTATGCTATAAAATGATTAAATAGTTATTATTAAATTACCTTAATTATCCGAAATAATTAACTTTCTTTATTGAATCACCTAATTAATTAAAAAGACCGATATGATTCATGCATTATATGGTTTCTACTAATTGGGTTCATTTAATTGCAAATGTTTGTCAATGACGTTATACCATTTTTTATTTTAATAACTCCAACTCGTGACCTCATTATTACAAATAATAATAACATGCAGTAACTACTAGACTAATTCTAGTAGTTCAATGACTTTATACCATAAGGACAAAGGTATTCAATTATTTTTTAGATATCCAAACATATATTTACCATGTACAGCATAGATAGCTTACCAGTAAATTTTCTTCATCAGGATCTAACTCGGTAAGCCTATAGGAATAATAATGATCGAAATTATTCATATATTTGGACATTTTAGGCTCAAAATAATTCTGGGTGTTCCACCAATACATAAGCCATGGAGAATAGTGTGCAATTAAACAATTCCATAGAGACCAAGAACTTTGTTGATGAAATGCTTCTTCAACTAAAGATGAAGGAAGTTGTGGCCACCAGAAGTTGACACCTGGCGCTATCAAAATTGCTCCTTCTAACCTATATATAATTACCGTCCAAGCAAAGCATTGCCATTATTATTAGGAAGTCATAATCGGAATATATTGTTGTGGATGAACACAAATATAACTAAACAGATATATCAATACCTAAACCTACGAGTCTAATATCTCAAAGTAATATGAACAGACAATAATCGAAATGCGAAAGTAAATAATACGGATCTTTATACGAGGTTCCCCACAGAACAAATCCTGTTCACATTCTTGAGAAATCAGTAGAATGAACTCATGACGATTGTTACAAAGTCCTATCAAACTAAGCTTCTCCAATTGGAGTAATACTTTATAATCTAGTATTCTCGATGACAAATCTACACACTAGATTTAACTTAAAATGATATACTAATGATCTTAATCCAAGTAGAGAACAACTCTATTGAATTTGAACAATTGGAAAAAGTTGAAAGTGAAATTTTTGGATTATACGAAGATTGTGACCTAATCTTCATTTATCTTTCTTCGAACCGCCTTTCGCCGAGACCCCGTAAGGACCCACGGTCACCGATAGCCCGGTCTCGATGGCCTCTCGATGGCACTCTCGATGAGAGCTCATCTGGTGGCCTCGGATGTGCATCGAGACCCCCGAGCGAGACCACAGTGCAGTGGTCGATCCACTGCACACTTGAACACTTGAAAATGCCTTGACTCAACAATCTCCCACTTGAAGCATTTTTCAAATCCACGATCAAGACCTCAGATTTCAGCGGCGGCACGCCCGAGCTACTCGCTCGAGGGTTAAGCGGGAAGTCGGGGAAACGCCTTGAGCTTCTCGCTGTTTACAACTTTTTTGTAACCTCGGCCCAGTTAGAGTCTCTAGAATCTTGTTAACCGGGACCCCGTTTCTCAATCTGAGAGCATTATGAAATGGAACCTCGGAGTCCCTATGTGCTTTGTCCTCGCATGAAACAGGTTTTAACCCGGATAAAATGGCATTATCAGCGGTACAAGATTATTTTTATCCCAGTAACTTTGAGGTCAGTTCTTTGAAATGCAGCAGTCGTCTCTTTCACGAGCACCACTTCATAGCAGCGTACTACGCCTGTGACTAGACAATGCTACTATTGGTTAAAACGTCTCCGGCTAATAGCGGTACCCCCTGACGTGAATACATATCCGCTAGTAGACTTTCTCTTATCCAACATCGCCACCGTTCTCATGTCTATATCAGCCCAACGTACTAGATTCTGAAACATAAGGATTTTGGCCAGCTACCGTTCGGTATCTCAAAATCAACTTCACTGACTTCAATGTTCTTTCCACAGGCTGAAACGTATATCTCTGACAATTCCCGCGGCATGTGCGATATCGAGCCTAGTGCGCGCGTAGCATCGTAAGACACCTCTACTATGAAGCATAATACTTATCGTATACTTTGAATCATGCTTGATGCCGGTGAATGTTATGCGTAATTGAAAATGAGAAGCTAGCGGGGTGCTTACGGGCTTTGCATCGGCATGTTGAATCGGCGATTGCCTTAGCGGTATTCTGCTTTGTGTGATCTCGAGAAAATCCGTCTACGATTGTCTAAATGCGAGAATTTGCCCGCTGCTGGTCGCCAAATCCCAACGACAGCTAACGCGACATGTTCACCTTTTTATTGGTTGATGACATATCATCCAACATAAAAGTAAGATAACGTAATCTTTTTGAAACTTCCTTATGTAGCAGCCGTGGTCGATGCCACTTTGACACCTGAAACTTCAACGCTTTTGATAAAGTTAGCCAAAGGTAATATTCATTGCCTCGGGGCTTGTTTTGACGTCTGACTCTTACGAGTTTGCAAACCAAATCTTGCTTTCCTGCAACCTCGAAGCCTTGAGGGTTGCTTCGTAAAATAACTCTTCGTCTAGATCACCATGTAAGAGCAGCGGTTTTACATCCGTCGATAAAGAGTGGAATCCATCTACATTGCGATCGAGCGGGTTCGATTGTCACGAAGCAGCTACGGTGAGAATCTTTGGTGTGGTCGATTTCCTACTGTTGGAATCCGCCCGACAGCGAAGCAGGCTTTATAGCGTTTGATTCCATCTGTTCCTCCTTGATTCGGTAGACCACTTTTTGATACGCAATATTCTTCTACGGCTTCACCGGCGGTCTTTTGACTCCGTCGTATTTGTCAAATAATGGCTCATCTCTCTTTGTCCTTCTTCAGCAGTCGACCCCGTCCATAATTTATCTTGCTTGACATAACTAACAAGGCTCGCCTGCGTAGGTTAACGAGAAAGTTAGCGAGAGGGCGAATACCTACGAGTTGGTTTTCGGCCAGGATACTTACGAGACCGGTGTGCCATCTTGTCATTTATCAAGGACAATCTCTTCTTGTTGATCAACGGCGGAAATATTTACATCATCGAGACTCTATAAATACTCCCTCCCGTCGAACCCACGTCTAACTACAAGGTGGCATATCGGCAAAAAAGGATCTTGGGTTGATTTTCGGGGAGTAAGGGGCATGATCAGACATGCCATTTGGAAGGTACCGAGTCATCGCCTTCTCACAATGCGCTTGACTTCCTCAGGTATTTTAGTTGTGACTTACCATTCCACTTCTTTCTCCTCCCAACACTTTAAATGCGTCTTTGTATGCTGTTCATTGAAGACCACATTAGCACTTGAATGATCTTTCGGTTAACTGAATCATAGAACATGTATCCCGTCGCCATAACTTGATAAAATAGCAAATGTTAGATTTAGCTTCAAGCTTATTTCTAGCATTTGCATCACTATAATTTTGCTCTGTTAAACAACCAAATACTTTCGAGAGAGAATAGTTTACGCCTTGAACTTCTAAAAATCTCTTGAGAGTCTGAAATTGAGGAAGGCCGAAGATCTATTTATCAGCGGCCGTATTGATTGCGATGCGCCAGAGCATTTGAGGTAAACCACGGTGTAACCTCGTACTTACATGCGTTCATTCGACTTCACATTGCGCCTACCGGTATTCACGTTACGTTGGGGTGTTCCCGAATAATGCTTACAAATGTATTCCATTCTGGAAACCTGATATTGTTTGAAATCCATATACATTTGTATTCACCCCCATTGTCGGATCTCAAACGCTTCACTCATTACGTCTAGATTTCTCAACCATAGGCTACTCCATTTGTTGAAGACTTATTTTACCTCGGAGTTATTCTTGAAAATAAGCCCAGGACTTTTCTCGTCGCATCATGTTAAAGGAGGTTCACATGTCCCCGATGAACCTCCCTTGAGAACCAAGAGCAGGTCCCATTTATGCAGTATTGAACTAACCGAAGCCTCTCGATTTTTGGCTCGATGCAGTTTAACAAATGACTTTTACTGACTTCGAAACCTTGACTTCTATGAGATATGATGATCGACAAATTTGAGCTGAAATTAGCATTATTTAAATAACGTTTATTTTTCGCTCATGTAGCCCAATCGGACCATGACATCGTCTTACCGGAACTATCAACGGCGGCTATAGTCTTTTGAGAACTCCCGGTAAAGGTATAGAAGTACATGCTTTGGACCTCGGTACCGATCAGAGCTACCTTGAGTTGCGCCGCTGAGGCGTCGTTCGGTAACCATCCATCCGGTGACTCACCGAGAGTCAGCTCTTATTTGGCTTGATGCATTGCCTCGCTTTAGTCGATACTAGGGTAGAACCCCGTTCGTGAACTGAGTTCCACATCTCAGTACTTGATGCTTGGGTGGCTGCGTTATAAGATAGGCCGGCCCATAATCTCTGACCATATAATTCAACATTATATGCAATTGGGTGTAGTATGAAGCTTGATGCTCACAGATCAAGAATCAATAATTTGTCGAGCAATCGGCAGAGACGAGGTAAATCCAGCATGGTCATCAGCCAGCATTCACGTCATTCTTTGTTGCCTGCAGGCTACCGGATGCCTTGCATTGCACTTAACATGTGACAAGTCTTGCCCATCCCGGCACTCAAAATCGTCCTCCAAACTTGACTTACTCTTTCCCTGCTGACTTTGACCTCCGTTTATTCTTGGCCAACAACTTGGCCGTAGTTCTGCCTAAATACACGGTGATAGAACATACCTCCAACTCCATCATTCTTGAACTTCTTAGGACGGACATAAGCTTTTCAACCACCTTAATTGCAACCCATTTCCGGTAGTTACTCTGACCTGAAGTGAATTCTGACATATACGGAAAGATGCAGTAGTATGATAGCATGAAATTGGTCACCGAAGTTACCTCAACGATGGTAATTGATTTATCAGACTATTGAGATTATTAAGGTGCCTAGCAATGGGAGTATTAATTGACATTCTCAAGTGAAGCAGTTAGCCGTCAACCGTGCCTTATTGTTGGCGGATGGTTTTACCGTACTCTTTCAGGCAAAGCTATCGTGAAGCCGCTTTGTCGTGGTCCTCATACATTACATTAGCAGCAACGTTTCTAGACAAGCAGATACCATATACCCAGACTTGTCTATCTAGCTCGTTCCACTCTTCCAATCTCCATATTTGCGGGCTTGGCCTAAAAGGCTTATGAAACTGGCACGATACAAATAATCACCATAAATACCATTCTTCCCGATGGGCGAAAATCAACCCCATCGAATTTATCTACAGCATATGTTGATACTCCTTCGTACTTTGCCATTGAATTTCAGATAAACTATATCTGGAACTCTGGCTTTCAACTTGACTCACGATGCGATTGTTGTGGATGAACACGGATATAACTAAACAGATATAGCGCTTGAGCCTACGAGGTCTAATATCTCAATGTCTGAGTAGGACAATAATCGAAATAGTGAAGTAAATAACACGGATCTTTATACAGGGTTCCCCTCGAGGAATGCATTCGCTTGTTCTTCATGCGAGAAATCAACTTTAGAATGAACTCACTGACAGTTGTTACAAGTCACATCCAAATAAAAGCTTCTCCAGATTGAGTATCTTTTTTATAATCTAGTATTCTCAATGACAAAATCTACACACTAGATTTAGCTTAAAATGATATACTAATAATACTAATCAAGTGAGAACAGCTATTGAATTTGGAACAATTGGAGAAAGTTGAGAGAACAATTGAATTTGGAGCGATTGAATAGCTCTCCTGAGTGAAAGTTGAATTTAGAACAATTGAACAACTCTTGAGCCGGGGGGTCGATGGAGATCTCGATGACAGGCGGTTTGAGAGCTTAAAGGGAGATTAGGTCTCATTTGAGAAAATATCCTAAAATATCCATTTTTCTCAACTTTTTCCAATTGTTCCAAATTCATTAGAGTTTATTCTCTCTTGATTATCGTTTAATATATCGTTTTAAAAGCTAAATCTAGTGTGTAGATTTGTCATTGAGAACACTAGATTATAAAGTATTACTCAATTGGGAGAAAGTAGAACTTTGTAACAATCGTTGTGAGTTCATTCTAGTTGATTTACTGACAACCCAAGCATGGCTACACTTGAGAACTTGTATAAGATTTGGTGTTATTGCTCAGTATTTTCAATTATTGTCTATTCAGATTACTTTGAGATATTAGACTCGTAGGTTTGGGTGTTGATATATCTATTTAGTTATATTGTTTATTCCCAACAATCACAACTAACAAGCTAAACAAACAAACAAAATAAATGGGAAAAAAAAAAACAAAATACCACGTTTGGATAATTTGTAGTACATGGCACTTACTGTTGCTCCAGGCTCCAGTACAAGCTAGCATGCTATTATATTGTTGATTCTGTTAGAATTTCACATCGAAAGTTTTAAAAAAAAGTTTTAATGTTTGGTCAATAAAATGGCTTTAGTATCTAGAGTTATTCCTTGTCCAAATAATTATTAAGTTTCTAGATGCAATTACACCGACTATTGACTAAAATTTAACACTACCAAATGGATATAGTAGTCCTAGTATCTTGTGACGACCAAGGTCTTAAGTTTATTGTATTGATTCAAGGTAGATAGGATAGTCTTTGTAAGGAGATATCCATTATTAAGATCTTTAGGGTTGTGGTTGTTGTGATTATAGGCTAATCTAATCCGCAAACCTAAGACAAACAATGATAACTGACAGTAAATTGCGGAAAAATAAGCGACACACACAAATTTATACGGTTCCCGCCGATGTGAAAATTAAATTCTTCTTTATGAAATCCACTAAAAACAAAACCTTGAGAAGATTGTTACAATTACCTATCAAGCTAGAACACTCAATTGGAGTAATACTTTAAAACTTAGTATTCTCGATACAAGCACTGTGATATTGATGATGATGATTCAATATTAGAGATTATTTTGTATGTTAATTTGTGATATGAGCATATAAAGAAAGAGCACGTCATATATAGGAAAACTTCTAGCCTAACTTGAGTCAAAATAGGTAACAAAAGAGTCCAAAACCGCCTCAAATTCTGCACTCTCGTCCGTCCGTGAGACCCACAGTGCCAGGCTGGGCTCCTCAGCTTGCCTCTCGTGGGGTCTCGAGATAGCTTTAAGCAGGAGTGCCCCGGTCGATGAGCTCTCAAATGATAGATCTTTCTTGAAGGCGAAAATGGCCTTGACTCAACGATCTCAGCGAAGACATTTTCAAATTCTCATTTGAGCCTTGATACCACCGGTTTACTTGACTACGAAGGTTGGTGAAGTTGAACACAACTTGGGTTTCTCTGTTCGCCGCGCCCGTAAACATATTAATTTGGATTTCGTTCCCACAGGAATCTTCTCGAGCTTAATCCATTCTCAATCTGAGACCGTATAAAATGGTACTTTCGGTCGCATATGCTTAGTTCTCGCATGAAACCACGAGATTTTCGCCCAGAATAAATAGCACTCGACTATCGCGGTACACAATGTATTACTACAGCTCAAGATTGACTCACTTGAGGAAAAGTGCAACCATACCGTCCTCTTTCATAGTTTTAAATACATGTAACATACTCGGCCTACTTAACTAGACAATAATGCTACTATAGGTTGCAACTTAGATCTCCAGCTAATAGCAGTACCCCCAAATGTGAACACATACCCACTAGTAGATTTTCTACTATCAACATCACCTCCATTGTCAGCATCTACATATCCTATCAACCCCATATCAAATTTTTGGAAACCTGAAGCCACTTTCGGCACTTATCGTTCGGTATCTTAGAATCGGCTTCCACGACTGATGTTGTCTACTTGGATTAGACATATATCTACTAACAACTCCCCCTTTATTATTGTGCAGTAATCGGGGTCTAGTGCGCACCATTACATACATAAAGACTACCAGCTGCGAGGGAAGCATAAGGCACACTTATCGTATATCTTTAAATCATTCGTCTCGGGTGATTTCTACAAATAATTGAAAATGGCGACTATTGGAAGTCTTTGCAGGTTTGCATCCAACATGTTGAACCGCTTGATCGCTTCTTGGTATTGTTCATGTGTCAATCTCGAGAGAATCGATCTACATTATTCTCATCAATTTGCTTTGCGTAACTAGGTCTTTCATTGCAAAATTCTCTGCAGTAACTCTTTTTCAACATATTTATCTTATGCAAATCGGCTCACTTTATTAACATACTCGTCTACATAAAAGGGTAGAAATAACATAGTCTTTTCAAACACTCCTCGTATAGCAGCCGTGTCAGTCTCACATCTCCATGACTTCAACTTCTTCATAAAATTATCAAGGTTTCTTGTTCATTTGCCTTGGAGCTTGTTTGAAGCCATCTGGCTCTTCTTGCTCACTTTAACCTCGAAACATGAGGTTGTTTCATGAACTCATTTAACCCGTCCAGTCGCGTAAAAATGCGGGTTTTTTACGTCCATTCTGTTGAAGGTGCGATTATCACTTGCTACTGACCCAAGAGCAGTTTTGATTGTCAACAGCTTGACTACGGTGAGGAAATATTTGAAGTGTAATCGATACGCTTCATACATTTGAAATCAACTTTGACAACAGTAAGGCCTTGTACCGTTTTACTAACATCTTTTATTTCCTTGATTGAATGAACCCATTTGTTACTTGATATTCTTTTCGGCTATTCGGTGGTTTAACTTGACTCCGTATCATATTTGTCATCAATGACTTCATCTCT
Organism: Lithospermum erythrorhizon; assembly: GCA_019722365.1. Lineage (NCBI taxonomy): Eukaryota > Viridiplantae > Streptophyta > Magnoliopsida > Boraginales > Boraginaceae > Lithospermum > Lithospermum erythrorhizon. Next base: position 51,789 of record JADFUC010001249.1, on the reverse strand, counting down.
CTTTCATTGCTCCCGAGCTTGTCAATACAAATCCACGTTATGCGCCCCGTCGCCTTTAACGGGCTAGCCTTTGTCAGTTAACAATAAGAAGTTAAGCAGATGGAGAATACCTTTGAGTTGGTCTGCTCTTTCCTAATCTTACGGGACACGGTGTTTTTACATGCTGTATAGTATCGAAGTGTTTTCCTCATCTCGGCTACTGCTTCTTTATGATTGCCGGCCTCCTCCCGGAGGTGGCATGTCGTGAGATCTTCGGGTTTACTTTTACGGGTAGGGGCATGATCTAGTTATGCCATTTGGAAGAAACCGAGGTTGTTTTCCTCGGGAGTTGCAGTATGACTTTTTTAACTTCTTTATCCTCACGACTCCTTATATATCTTTGTATAGCGCCTCTTCGTTAAGTCACGTCACTTTTCACATTATGATCTTCCCGGTTCTTCCAAATGCTAGAACCCGATATCCTATCTCAAATTAATAAGCCATAACCAATAAAATAACAAATACTAGATTTTGCATCGAGCTTAGTTTAGTATTTGCATACATCGAACATAAGCTAAACAACCAAATAGTCTCGGGAAAATAGAAGTTTACGCTGCCGAACTCCAAAATTCTTCGAGAATTTTAAACTCTAGAGGGCGAGGGTCCTCTGACATTAATCAAGAGAATTGCGGTATTGATTGCGTCAGCCACGAGCGTCGAAGGTATCCGAATGTAACTGCGTACTCCGACACGTTCATTTAGCGTTACATTCATCCTTTCGGCTACTCGTTACGTTGGGGTGTTCCCGGAATAGTCTTCTGCATTCTGATCCCATTCTCATCATAGTATTGTTTGAAATCACTATGGTATATTCACCCCGTTATGATCGAACATTTCACTTTATTGATCTCATTCACAAACCATAGCTTTCCAGTTCTTAAAGACTCCATAAACTTCAGATTTGTGTTTCATGAAATAAACCCAAACCTTCCTAGTTGCATCATCAATGAAGGTTACATAATATAATGAACCTCGCCTGAGAACAACGGATGCGGGTTCCATGCTCAATGTGAACTAACTTTCACAGCCTATCGGACTTGAAGCTTGACCCAGTTTACAAAAAGCCGACCTTCTTTTGCTTTCAACCACTGCGGCTCTCACGAATGCTGATGATCAGGACGGTTCAGGTATTAGATTGTTTGAGACTAGCAATTTCATCCCTCTCTCACTCATGTGACCTAGACGATTGTGCCACAGCTTCGTCTTCTCAGAACCTCCAACAGCAGCTATTACATTTCGAGAACCTCGATGAGCTAAAAGTACCATCTTGACCCGAGCATGAGTTTAGCTCATGCTACTCAGCACTACTTTCCGATTTTTATCTTTGAGAACGTTGTTAGCCATCTCCATCCATTTGACTAAGAGAAATCAAGCTTTTCACAAGCTTTTGGTACATATCTAAACTTTAATAAATTTCGAGATAGAACATTTGAAACCCCAGTTTACATCTCAGTACCTGATATTTAATGGTTCATCGTCAACTACAGATGAACCCTCCATCAATCCGACTATATAATTCACCCATTATATCCAGGAGTAGGTGTGGTATGAAGCAGATATAGGTCCGGGATCAAGAATTAGCAGAACAATCTAATGACAAGGTAGTGCATCTGTGATGTCAAACAACATTAATGATAGTTTATGTTGTTGTCGGAGCCTCCAGAAGCTTTGCGGTGCTTCTCATTAACTTATTTTAATGTACACTCAGTGCGTCCTCCAAATTTAAGGCTTTTCGCGCCTCTCGGCTTTGACCTCTATTTATTCTTTGCTATTACCTCACATCCGGTTCCTACCTGCTTTCTATATTAGGTCTGAACCTTTTCTCCACATGCTCGGTTTCGTGCTTCCTCAAATAAACGGCGCTCACTACCTTAAGCTCCAACATATTACTACTGATTTCAGCAAATACCATTTAATTTGACTTCTTTAGCAAAGATGCAATAATATCAATGTATAAATCATTGAAGATTCACCGAAGCGGTGAGATAATTGGTTTATTAAACTATTGAAGTCATTAAGGTGCTAGTTATAGGAGTATTTTGACATCCTCGAGTGAAACAAGCTAACCGTGCGTACCTTGTTGTTAGGCAGTGGCTGCCTGAGATTCGTGACGCCTTGTGGACCTTTTTATTTATGATCTCATAGCGGCAGTACTTAACTACATTTACGGACAAACATAGTACGATCACACCTGAGCTGTCATTAACTCTTTCCATTCTTATAAATGTCTTCTAGACTTATCTGCCTAATGGTTTTATTCGGCTTTTTTTTCCATCTGATAATCCTCCATATTCATCTTCCAATGCTTAATCTATCCGTCAAGCCTACAGTAGTAACTCCTTACGTTCTTGACATTGAATCTCGATTTCAATAGAAACTTTGAGCTCACGATACCAATTGTTGTGATTACAAACTAATCTAATCACCAAACCTAAGACAAACAATGATAACGGCCAGTAAATTCGCGGAAAAATAAGCGACACACACAAATTTATACGGTTCCCCTGATGTGAAAGGTCACGTCACATTCTTTGTAGAAATCCACTAAAAACCAAACCGGAGACTAATTTGCAATTACCTATCGAAGCTAAACGCTCAATTGATTAATACTTTATAACTTAGTTTTCTCAATAACAAAGTCTCACAATGTGTATTATTGATTGATAATATTCTCTACAAGTTGTTTTTTGTATGTTAATTTTGTGATAGCAAACATATAGGAAAAGAACATACATATATAGAAAAACTACATGCAAGCTTGAGGTCGAAATATAGGTAGCAAAGGTCCAAAACTAGCCTCAAATTACTGCGCTCCTCGTCAGTCCGTGAGACTGGTCTCGATGGAATCTCAACTGCCTCACCGATGAGGTCTCGAATAGCTTTAAGCGAGAGGGCTTTGTTTTGGTGCATGGAACCCCGTGAAGACCCCACAGTGCCGATGAGCTCTCGATGATCGTCGTCCTTCTTGAAGGCCCGAAAATGGCGCTGACTCCAGCCCGATGTCAAAAGTAGTGAGTATTGTAATTATATTAGGAATAGTGGTACGTGATTTTATTGGGTTTGAGTGTAGTGATGCCCAGCGTCTAGGAAGTAGGTTGGGCAGAATGCACGTGATTTGTTCCTCCGTTATAGTGAAATACATTGCGGCTACTTACATTGGATTAGTCCTAACACATTGTTAGGGATACCATAATAGTATGTCATCTGCTTTATTTTTGAAATCACTTTATTTAATTCCTTGTATTAAAATTACATGTGTGTTATAACAAATTAAACTTAATCCGTTAAACAGCAAAATTGTACAAATGTTACTAAGTTGGCTAACATTGAACTGGTAACATGAAATGGTTGAACAATTGGAAAGTTATATTAGATGATTCATAAATAAACAGTGAGTGTTCAGCAAAGTATTGACTTTTTGGTAGTAGATTTAAAATAATTGAGATTCTTTCAAAAGAAATGAAACAAACGATAGGGTAGAACTAAGACATATATACATTTAATTTATTGTAATATGATATACATGGAATCTGAATATACGCATATCACTAATTATTAATAGCTAATCGCTAACATATATAAAATATAAATAAGGATTATGTTTAACTAACTATTTAACATTAATTATTAAATTCTTAAGCCCATCTAAAAATAAAAGTTAGGAGTTAATAGGAGCCAACTACTACCTGCATTTTTATTTATTTGATGTTTTTCGTATATCGAGAGTGTAACTCAAACTATCAATTATTCTTAAACTATATTTAAAAATTTATAAGAAAATAATATTATGAAACTATTTTCAAAAGGCGAATCTAACATATTTACATAAAATAATAAGTAATTAGTAATTAATGGTCCAAATTTCACCTCGATATATAAGCGTTAAACTAAAAATACGGAGGTAGTATAAGTATCTTCATCGTACTTTATATTTTTTATATCCGTAACATTATCAATTGGAAGAAATTATCCAACACATTTGACATATATACTCTTTATAATTGTTTCATGCATCCCTTTTTAATTAAATTTGCCCATCTCCGATGCATGTTTAATGATTCAAGGTAATATTGAATAACATAATTATTTTCTTTCGATTTCTTTGTATGCTTTCAGATTCAATTCAAAGATATATAAATATATTATATATTATTAATTTATTATATTTCATCAAATAAGATTTTCTCATCATCACAATGTTTCAATCTTTGATAATTTGTGTAAAGATAAATGTAATATGTTTTATGTAGATTATTATTATAATAAGTGTTAGTTAAATAATCTTATATTTTTTGAATAATTACATATTATTTATTATTATAATAAAACTATTGTTATAATTATTATAATGGTATTAGTTAAAATAACATATGATTTTAGTAGAATTATTATTAGTATTATTAATATTTTTATTTAATTTCATGCAAATATGAATTTTATATATTAAGAGCGAGAAAATTTAAGTGCCATGGACATGCAAGTTCGTATAAGTATCTCTACATGAGCAGTCGTATTTTATTGTAATTGTTTATATTATATTTAAGGAGTTATTTGTGATCAAAGTATCATTTCAAAAAATAAAATATTAATTAGAAAAAATTTAAAAGAGTGTAAGTTTTTACACAATTTTAGAATGATTTCGAATTAAACATAAAAATCATCGAATATTTAAAAATGGATTAGTATGTCATTATGATATAAACTCTTCTTATATTGCAAATGTTTCAAACATTTTAGCAGTTAAATTAATTCAGGCCACTACTACCATATATGAAATATATATGTGTACCTATGGGGAATATATTTGAGGCATCCCCAGACATAGAAACCTCCGGCTGAGTAACCCAACAATGATTTTTAATCTAATTCTGATGATCAATAAAGCTCTTCCACATCTAAAATTGTACTTTTTACCGTTCGTCTTGAATCTGGATCACTTTCTCCATAACCTGGCCTATCAAAACCCACAATGTAGACTTGAAATTCTGCGAACAATCCCTAAATGTAACAAAAAGACATTTAATATTAATGAGGAAGCGTTCATAAGAAATTGAGTATTTAAAAATTGGATTTCTTAATATAATATATGGATTTACACCTGAGATGCAAGAAAAAGTATCCTTCTTTGTTTATTGCTGCCTGTATGGAAATAATCTGAATTTGGCAATTTGTTTGGGAACTCCATATTCCTTATAAGATAAGTGTCTTCCATCTCTAAGTAGGATTCTTGGCCCTGTGACTGGAGGACCACCAGGAGTACCACAAATCTTAGGTGGTGGAGGGACGAAACTCTCATACAACCATATCACTATAAGCATTATCAATGCCAATCCAAGACCTTGCCTCAACATGGTGGATAATTTCTAGTGTCCAAATATAAGAAAGTGATCTATATATATATAGATGAAGAATGAACCATCAAAATTTAAAGTAATACAAGTTTTACAATCTTTAAGATAGAGGAAGACAGTGAGTAAATTATAGCATTGGGCCTTTCAAACATGCCCAATATAGGCTGGAATCTGCAATTTATATCAATAAAGAAAGTCTAAAGACACTAAGAGTACGTTTGGTAAAAAGAAAAAACTTTAAATTGAATTGTATTGTGGCTTTATCCTTCTTTATTTATTTATATATATAAATTTATATATTAAATAAATAATACTAATATAGATAAATAAATAATAAATATTAATATGAATATAATAAATATGATTATAAAATATATTATTAATTATTGTTATTATTATTATCATTAATTAAAATAATAATAATAATAATGATTATTATTATTAATAATTATAGTTATAAATTCTCATTAGTTATAATAATAAATAATTATTGTTATTAAATATTCTTATTATTATAATGTAATTATTAAATATAAATTATAATTATTGATTAAATATTATTATTAAATATTCTTATTATTATAATATTAATATAATTATAATTAATAATTATATTATTATTAATAAATAATTATTATTGTATTCAATCAATGAATTGGTTCTTGAGTTATGATTTATGAGGGTCTGATTCAATAAATACTGAGTTTTTTCTTTTATAAATGAATTGGTGATTTAGGGATGCGATTCAATCAATGAATTGGTTCTTGGTTCAATAATTATCATTTGGTTTTAGATAGTGAAAACAGGTTGTAATTTAATTTGAATAAGTTATATTACTATGAATTATTTTCAAAAACTCATACTAAATAATATAATGAGATTTTGGAATATTTGATGATTAAATATAAATATTCACTTAAACAAATCACCGCTTAACGTTTGCTTCCAATGTATAGTACAAGCTGGAACTTGGAAGGCTCTTCACACAATCAAAAGCATTATTTTTCAACATTTTTTGTCTAACTATAGTACTATGCAGTTTTTTAATTAGAGCTGCCATGTCAATCCTTGTAACTATTACTTACTCCGTTTTTTTGCCCGTTTTAAATTATAAATTAAGGAAAAGAAAGGAGTGACCATCGTTGAAAATATAGAGATAATGATCGATTAAAATTATATATATCATTGATTGGTTTGATAATTAAAGAGAAAAAATAATTAGAAAAAATAGACTGATAAAAATATAATCTATTTGTGCTACTTGATAATTATTTTGGTAAAAATTTAGTAAAGCGACAGGAAAATAAAAAAACGAATAATGTAAATATTGGCAGAACAGTCCAGTACATCAGGTGGAAACTTCTTAACACTTGTAGACAGAGGACATCACCAGCTAGGTGAGAATGTATAAATTAATCCTTATTTAAATTTGCACCTTGCAATGAGATTTATGTGTTCACTATTTATCTTGCTACTTTAATTCCCTAACGACCACCAACGGAGAAGATACCATTATTGTTTGGTACTTACTGGAGTAATATTTAGTATTACTTCGGTTTTTTTGGCGTTTTTGTATATCCCAGATGAAATTTTGATCGTTAATTACTTAATTATTAGATTATTTTAATAAATATAAAATTTATTATCATTAAATTTATTTTGAAAATAATTTGTAATATTATTTTCTTATAATTTTTAGCTTGCTATAGTTTAAAAATAATTAATAATTAAAATTTCATCTCGATATGCTAAAGCGTAAAAGAAATGGAGATAATAAAGATAATAAACTTCACCAATTTGTAAAAAAAAATTATACATTCTTTGATTCAAAATTATCATTAATATTTAAATCATTGAAATCCTATCTTTTTTGTAGAGTTACATAAAATGGTACTCCATATCATACTTATTGATTTTAATTTGTGTATGTTCATGCAAAGATTAGATATTAATCTTTAATTTTAATATAATTTTCTGCTTTAAAAATTTTCTGGCAAACATCAAATTTCTGTATTGAGAAACTCCATGTCACCCACGATAACGTTTCTATTAACAAAAAACCTATGTCGATTTTCACTTATAGTTTGTACACCGATCTCGCTTGATTCTTTTCCCTGTGCATCATCTTGTCTGTCCGTACCACAGAATTTCCTCGGGGATGCTCATTATCACTTGACTTTTTCAAACAAGATCTTCCATACGATAAACTTAGTGATGTGGAAATGGCATCGCCCCGTCTCACAAATTTCCGGGGACATTCATCTTCAAGGCGGACTTACTCAAAGAAATCTGTTGTGACCACATTGATGTTCCAAAAACACACCGAGTCAATCTCGTCTTCACGTTAGTCCTACCTTGACTTGCGTCAACGTCTTCATTTTATTATTTGACCTCTGAGATAGCCTTCGATCATTAAAATCCATTCGATACCAATTACTAGATATCCGACATCGCGAATTTCGGCCATTTTACGTGCAAATTCTACATTGTTATTGATCATTTTTGACAAATACTTTGATCTGCATCAATGATCAGAAAACAATGGGCAAAGCAGGATATATAATTGAGATATGACAAACAAAAGAAAATAATACGGAAATTAAATCAGACCTTGAAGGATTTTATCTTTCAATGTGAAATGTACATACATTTGTTTCTTGAGATCCACTAAAAATATCATGAAGATTGTTCTGAGACTTCGAGAACCTTACATTCTACGACCTATCAACTTGATGTTTTCTCACACAAAAACTCCGAGACCTGAGTCTTTCATATACTTTCTCTTCAATCTCTGAAGCTCTTTGCAAGCGCCATTGCAGAATTATAATCGTAAATAATTCTAGAATAAAAATAAACCCTCCGTATTTAACTTCTGAATTGATTTTCAATCGCAATTAGAATTAATTGGTTCTTCCACCTTTAAAAAGCCTACACAAAGAAGGATATTTATAGGTTTCAAAATAAACCTATAAGAAATTATTTTTTCTTCAAGAAAAACCCACATTAATTACCTACCTACAAGATAATTAATTATTCCCCAAGAAAAAAGACTCTAGAACTTTCCTTTCTTCTTTTTCCTTCAAGTATTTCTTTAAATGTAATGCTTCCATAATAATCCGGGTTCTTCACGTGTTAGAACTTCACCGTACAACAATAACTACTTTAAAATTGAATATTGACCACAACACTTATTTTGAGTTGTAATTTTCAAATACATATATTTAACTTTTATAGCAATTCGTTTTGTAGTTCCTTTTCAAATTATATGGAGTAGAGTGAGTTATTATTAGTATGGTTTCACGTATACTTATGGGTACTATTATTTATGTATTATTGATATGTTATTGTGCATTTTGTAATCCTTGTTCTTTTTCAAGAGGTCAATAATGGATCTTCATTTAATTATTGATATTTTTAAGTATGACAAAATTTGTTTTCACTACATTGTGCTTCATGTTTTATTTAATGAGATTAATAAAAATAATTATTTGATAAGTTTAAATAAATACTTATTAAACTAATTTAATAAAAATATTTATTAGAATAACATCGTCATGATCACAAAAAATATTTTTGATATTGAAGGATCAATCTTTTGTTAATCTTTGGTGGTGTTGGGCGACAACAATAATAGAATTTTGAAACCTATTCGACAATTTTAGATTTGGCCTTGGTTTGTTGTAGTTGAAATCCATTATAGCTTATCCATTACTTCTTAAATAATGAAAAAATACTAAAACAAAATTTCCAAGGGAATAGTGGTGCCATTTTATTGTTATATTTTTTAATATTATTTTCGATTTATATGAAAATATGGTTTAATTTGAAATTTCATGATTGAGTATTTATATTTTGAACACAATTATTATTTTTATATATTATAAATATTTTTTTATAGAAATATAGTTTAATTATTAAATATTAAATTAGATAATTATTTGAATATAATATTTTATTGAAATATGATATGTTGGATGTTTCTTAATATTCTTACTTCTAAGAAGAAGGAAATCTATATAAGAGCAATGAATAATGTATTGTATTATTATTATTATGTGTAATAATAATAATAAATAATAATAACAATAATAATAATAAGTTGCATTAAATGAGGAAAAAAGATAATAATAATAAAAAGGAAAAAAAATGCATTAATGTGAGGAGGAGAAGTCTTGGGTATTTTTAACCAATGCGTCTTTATTGTTTTAGCATTGAAGGTCGATGATGACAATGAGTATTATTAATGTAAGAGGACAATAATTATTTTTTACTTAAAATAGTATATGAAGAAAGTAGTAGTATGTAGGGCATATATGAAGAGAGTCCGATGATTAATATTAATTTAATATTATCCATTTATTTCTTTGGTATGGATTTGCAGATTGTTATTTGTTTGTATAAATGCCTCTCAGAGTTTTTTGTTATTTTCAACAGTGGTTTTCCTCTTTGGTTGCATTTTATAGAGGGGATCAAACTGCGAACAGACAACAAACCATTCAAGGTTTCTCGATTGTACCTTTTGCTTAATCAGTTCCAACAGATTGTTAAGTGTGAGAGAATGGTTGATTATAAGAGTTATTTCTGTTTTAGGTGGAAATGCAACGATTCACTGCTAAGATTGTGGACTTGATGAAACAAGAAAAGTTGTATGCATCTCAAGGGGGTCCAATTATATTGTCTCAGATTTATTATCTAATTGATGAATCATTGTCATATGTATACGGTGATGCATCATTGTAATATAGTGGTAGGATGTGTTGAAGAAGAAGTTGTAGGGTTGTTCGAAGTTGGGGAGGGTAGGGATAGGGGTAGGGTGTTAAAGAATAAAAGTATGAGATTTTATTTTAATTATGTAAAAGTAATGCTTACTTTCTATCTTTGTAGTTAATGTTAAGGACAAATAATGAAAATCATTTTATCTTTGAAAATGTATGTTTTCTTTGTAAAAAGTCGGTGAGGACCAATCTTGAAGCGAAAAATAGTTTAGAGACCGTAGCGGGAAGCGATAAATAGTTTAGGGAACCGGTCGCGAAACAAAGCGTGGATTCGAGGGGCGCGTAGAAAGCCCGTACTTGATGGATTCGAGGATAAAATGCGAATTAGCGTTATTAATAATATAACAATAGTTGTACATAAAACAATAATAATAATTCTATACAAAGTATATGATTATTTAACTAACACCTATTATTAATAATAATAACAATAGTTGTACATAAAATAATAATAATAATAATTCTACACAAAGCATATGATTATTTAACTAACACCTATTATTAATAATAATAACAATAGTTGTACATAAAATATATAATTATTTAACTTACACCAATTATTATTAAAGATTAAAAATGACATATATATGATGAGAAAATCACATTGATGGAAGGACTTATAAATTAATACTCACTCCGTTTTTTTTATAGTTATCGTTTTAGCCAAAAAAATTTGTTATTTATAGTTGTCGTTTTAGCATAATAAATAGCATTTTTACATTTTCAATGTATTTTTATTCTTTAAACAATAACCAACGATGATATTGTTTTGATTGATTTAATAGATTACATTTTGATTTATTATTTTAGCTACTTTAACTAGCTTGTCGTAATGCGAAAAACAACTAAAAAAGCAGAGAGTAATATATAAGCAAGCTTTGCAAAGAAAAAATATTATCATAAATATTTGTACCTCCCGTCCCCACAAATGGTGGAAGCTCTCGTTGAGCAACAATTAGTATAAACAAGCTTTACAAATGGCAATTTAATAATAAATTAAACATTTAGATTTCCTATAATAAGTTATACATAGTATTAGTTATGGTCGAAGGGATGTTAATGGCAATAGAAAACGTTGCAATGTACAATGATGATATGAATAGCTAACAATAGTTAATTCCTATTAGAACTTCGTAAGTTGTCAGTAAAATTTAAAATTATGAATTACAAAAGAAATATTTGTCTGCAACTTTTTAGAACTTTTTAGAAAGAAAGATAATTTAGTAATTAATAATGTGAAAAAAGAAAGAATACACTATTAAAACTTGGGCTGAAATATTCACATATATATATTAATCATTTCATAGATATGCCAACTAACAATGATAATTAATTTATGTTTCATATTAAAATCTTATGGCCCGTTTATAAATAAAAAATTTGTGAATTAGAACATCAAATATTTTAATACAAAGAATATTTATATTGTTTTACATAGGTAATTATGATGAAGTAATTAAAACCATTATTAGTTCCATTCGTTCTGATAAGCGACTAGAAATTTATGCACCACAAGTCCACATGCCAGAAGCGTACGGTAGAATTAAAATATCGGTGGATATCATATGGGACAATTGATAAATCACATTTACTGATTGAGCAATAGTTGGAGTTATAATAACAACATAATATGTATAAGAGTTTATCGACTTTCATATATATAATAATTCTATATCTTCATTATCAGCTTAACTTGTCACGATTATATAAAAAATCTTGATATCTTTACCCAATAGGATAAAAATATTTGATATATCTGCCTTTGATTTTTTGGTTTATGATAACAATAAGTAAATTCCATTTTAAATATTAATGAGGAATTAGTCTACTCACCACTAATTTTTGTATGATAATTATTCAATTATAAATTAAAAAATAATTTTTTCTAACTTAAAAATTACTATTAAAGAATATATATCCCTAAATTATTATGTGATATTATATATTATATTTCGACAATTGAAATAAAAAGTAATAAATTACATATTTAATATAGCAGCTCCGCCCAGAAGCTTCATCGAATTGATGCGTTATTAGATTTGATGGGTAGCCTCATGAGCACTTTGAGTGCTTTCAGTAGCGTTTGTTCTATTCGTGCTAAAACATCTAATTACGGTCAAGCACGCTTAACATTGGAGTTCTTATGGGATGAGCTTCGAAAAGGAAGATGTGTAATAACGGATTACGAAAAAAAATTTAAATTCGGTGGGACTGGGAATAAAATAATTTTTTTCGATGATAATATTTCGTAAAACATGAGTCGAATTTCATTTATAATTTAGTAGTGTTTGCCATGGAAGAATTTTATCTTTGAAATGGGGTTCGTAGAGATTTAGGAATGCGATAAGGAGAAGTGCCGAAGCTTGACGGGACTCGAGTTTTTTTAATATCTATTCATACATATCCTCAATGTCATCATCATCATGACTTAAATGTACCTTCCTCATTTTGGCGAAATTAAGCCCTCCCCACCAAAAAATTTCGTTTTAATTTATATAACTAGATTGTCATTCAGAAACATGGTCGGTTTGGCAGATATTGTTCTCCCCGTCGTTCTCTCTTGAGGTTAAAGGTAAGAAATTTCCAAGTCTTCGAGAGATATTTCTTGGGTTTTGAGATAGTTGACTTTTGGTTGACTTTTACATAATTGAATTTTATGATAAATCTTAGTTGGTTATGGGTTACGTGGCCGTATATATGTGATGAATTCGTGATTTAGAGCTCGTTTGAGGGCGTTAAGATTAGAGTTGACTTTTCTAGGTTTCGGTTGACTTTTTGAGTGATATTTTCATAAGACTTTAAATGTGTAGGGAGTTTAATTGGGACATATTATAGGCTATTGTGATGTTAAATGGGTGATTTAAAAATTCATTAAAGGCGAGTTAAGGTTGAAAAAAGTAATATTTTGAAGTTGAATATAGTGATATTTTTGGGTATAGATTGTTAATTAGGGACCTGGCGATTGCTAGAATGACATATAAGTTAAATTTGTAATGATAAAATAATGATAAGATGGAATTTTAGCGAGGCGATCGATTTGGTTGTGTCCGATGAGTTTATAATTGATAGTTTGCAGTCATGTTGAGCCCAGTTTAGAAATCGTTCCGATGAGAGTTGGTAATGTTTATTCTAGAAGCGTAATTCTTGGTATTAGTTCACAGTACACTTCTGGGTGTTCTTAGGCATGACATGAGGAGAGGGCACGTTAAAATTGATCGTTGATGAGGACTTTTGTGATAGTAGAGGTGAGTACTTATCTCCGTGTATTACTATATGTGCTTCTTTTAAATGAATTATTACTGTCCTTGTATTATAATTATGTGTAAAAGGGTGTCACAGTGCTTTTTGTAATATAATTATGTGTGAATGGTGTATATGTGCTTGTGATGATTACGGGGAATGGTATACATGTAATAGTTCATCTGCGATTATTGAGCCTAATATGATTATGTGACTGATGCGGCATTGAAATTTGGTTTGAGGTAGTGATGGCTGAACTCCCAACATATTTACGTGATATGTGGCCTTGGCGGCAACATGTGGTATTTTATATGGCTTTAATGGAAGCCTTTGTGGTATTGTGTGGCCTTGTGACGCTTTGTGGTATTTATGTGGCCTTATTAAGCCTTGGTGGTATTATGTGGCCTTAATGGCCTTGTGGTATTTATGTGGCTTTGTCGGCAGCAGATTGTTTATGTGACGCCGGTTGTGATTGATTCTGATTGTGTGATGTATTAGGCATGCTTTGCTATTGATGAGTAAAGTAGTTGGTTATTGAAGAGTGTTTGATGGAGTTATGTATGATTTTGGTGAGCTTGAGTATTAGGATATGACCACATAGTTGGACTGCGGGGATTAGGTGACTCTCGCTTCGCTGCGGGGATATGTAGCCCAGCTTTTGGCCTATACTCTGACATAAGCGTGCGGTATGATTCTCTGATCGCTTTCTTTGTGTGCATTAGCCGAGTGTACATACTCACAGACATAGCGTGCGGTTTGTACATACTCACGGTATAGCGTGCGGTATGATTCTTTGGTAAACTTTCTTGTGTGCATTGTCGGGGTGGCCTATCTTCTGGTATAACGTGCGGTATGATTCTCTTTTGATCATTTCTTTGTGTGCGTTGTCGAGGTGGCCTATACTACGGTATAGCGTGCGTTTGGCCTCTTCTGCAGGCCATAGCGTGCGGTTTGGCCACTATCTACGATTTATAGCGTCGGTATGACTCTCTTTGATTTACTTTCTTTGTGTCATTTGTTGATGAGGCCACTATCATGGTACTCTGGCGTCTTGGTATGCCTTATACTTTGTGTATAAGTGCGGTGTGCTATTATACTTTGTGTATAAGTGCGGTGTGCACTTATACTTTGTGTATAAGTGCGGTTTTGGCCCTTATCTTTAGCGGTATAAGTGCGAGGTGATTGTTGATTGTCCGTTCTACTTGGTGAAGCCCAGTTGGTATATGCGTTAGAGGATGGTATCTTTTTAGTAGGGGATATGAGAGATAGGAGGTTTGATGACTAGAGTTTTAGTCGTTGTTGAGTCTGTGATTTCATTTGGGTGGTGTGCTTATGGAACCACATTATATATTCATGTGTTGTAATAGAGTTCATGTGGAATTATATTTGTATGACTTTATCGCGATAATCACAATATACATGTATTTTATTCATATTTGACTCATTTAAAATATTTTTCTTGGATCGGTATTTATTTTGAGTTGGCAGCACTTCTGGCGTTCTTGTCTTTTATTTAGATATGTTATATATCTTAAGTGGTAATGGATGAGATACCTTTGGGCCGAGAACATTAGGGCTTGAGAAATCTCAGCCAAGTTTATGCTAATCTGTCGATGATGTTGATGATATTTTATATATATATGGTGGAAAAAATGTGGATTTAAATGTCTTTAGAATATAAATCTTGATCCCAACACGACACGATACCATGAGAGTAAATAAGTTCCATTATACTAAATAAGTGGAAAATGCAGAATAAATACGTACTTAGGTTTATACGGATTCAAGATATATTACTCGGTCATATTAAGAAATTCATATATTTGGAAGATGCTTGAGGAACATTAGTTGTCTTAGGAGGAGGTATGATTGTAAATGGGGAGTAGTACTTTAGTGAACTAAAGATAAGTGATTAGAGTTGTATATGCATAGTTATGAGGTTAAGATATATGTTTAAGTTATTGTGTGTTTGAGGTGTATATTACTATTGGGAATTAGTATGCTTAGGAAAGATAATAGATAGAAATACCTCTTGTAATTAAGTTATGCTTGTGAGTAGGATTGGTGACGTAGTGTGGAGTTATTGGTGTTAGTTGAAAGCCAATAGGAAAGTTTTATTTTGTGGCGAGTAACACATAAATATACTCTTGGTATAGTCTCCCAAATAGGTGAGAAATCTAAATTATTCTTATTAGATGCGTCGGGCCAGGATTATACATATTATTTATTTTCACTCGACTTTTAGTGACTCCTATTCTTTTATGGGCGTTTCGTACTGGGATTGTGCGGATGACCAAGTATCTGGGTGGCCGAGTAGGTGCGTACCAGCGAAGATGTGATAATTGGCAGGGCACCAGCAGTCATACTTTTTATGCTACTTGAAGTTCGTTGTATATAATTATTATTATTTCAGTGTATAACAAAATTGTTTGATGTCTTATTTATATTATGATTTTTGATGTTGTTGTACTATTGAAGTTTAGTTATTTGATGGGCCGAGTTATATTGTTTTATTTATGATGTAGAAGAAGTCATTTTATTGTTATCCATCGTTGGTGACTCTGATATCTGAGGTTGGTGGTTAACCTCGGAAGCCCACACAGGCGGTCGTTCTGATTTTGGTATCGAGCCTAGGTTTATGTTTTTCTTGGTGTCTTGTGTGGTTATGTGCCTAGGTTCCGGTTGTAAGTGTGTTGTGTGTGAGTCGTTCTCTGGTTTGAGTTCATTTTTTTTCGAATCGTTGGCTGACCCCGAGGCGCCACTTGAAGATTTTGTTGACTCGCGTACGAGGGTCTTACGAGACTACTTTGAATTATGTGTTTTTGTGGTAATTATTTGATTAAGATGTGTTATATTAGGAGATATGTGAAATGAATTTGGGTAATATAATGCGTCGGAGTTATGTTGTTGAGATGGGTAGGCGGGCATATGGAGATCGATGCGATGAGTAGATATTTATGAGGATTATATTGGAGCGATATGTAATGGGTTAGAATATGATGCAAGGTATCGGAAATATTATGAAGATATTTGGGTGATCACATATATTTTTGGGAAATGTCTTAATAGTTGATGTGGTAGTCTGATTGCTAATGAGATTTTATGGCGGAAATTAGTGAGATAAGGGTGATAATTAATATCGATATACTCGGGAGTGAGTTGTAAGGAATATCGATGGGTTATAAATAGGTTCTTGGTTAACTAAGATCGTGGCGTTATAAGGAAGTGTGAAATGTGGGTTTGATCGGAATGATAAATGAGTTAGAATTGAATACAAATCGAGGCCGAATAAGAAAGAATTTTGAGTTATCTGTTAATAATGTTTAAGTAAGAGTTCGGTGGTTGAGTAGAGTGTATCTTTTGTGATAGAAATGATTATTCTTGAGGATGTAAACTCACAGGTTGAAACACTTTGGAGATGGAATCACGGATGAATATGTTTGAGGATTTAAGGAAGGGGCCAGTGCTGGGAGTATTGAGAGGAATTGGGTGTTAAATTTGAAGTTGTTGATAAGTTGGGGGCGTGTGTGAATTTAAGGGTAATAAAAGGTTAGTTGAGGAGGATTACGGTGACATGTAGTCATGGGATTAAGAATTGATAGTGGTGTAAGAGTTTCCTTTAAAATAATTAAAGAATTTCTCTTGGATGCTTGGAGTAGTGAGGTTATCCTTTCGATTTGATACTTATCTATGTTGAGTGAAGTATATGGTAATTGATTGTGTGTAGTCTGCGTAATAAACTTATACGTGGCTTAATAGTGAAATTGTGAAATGTTGACTTGAGCAGTTGGTTGTGTTTGGTATTGGGCTGTTATTTTGTGGTATTCATGTTTAAATTTGTATATGATTGGGTGTGTTCAATTGGAGTATATTTGTGTTATGGAATGATAATACGTAGAATACATTTTTTGCGAGAATAGTTCTATGTAAAATTGTTGTAGTGTGTATTATGGATGCTACGTTGAGATTGTTGTGTGTATGATTGATGTATATGTGTGATTTGTGTGAATTGTTTGATTTGAGGATATTGAGATGAGGTGGGGTGTTCGAAGGGTGAGCTGCCGGAAAGGGGTGTTATACATAATGTTATTGTGGTTTATCTTTGTAAAGTTATTTTATAGTAGTTGTAATCGAAACGTGGTGTGGTGAAATTTCTTTGTTTACTCGTTTAATTATGTGATATGGAAGTAGTATGGTGACACAAATTATGAGTGGGCGATGTCGGTATTAGCGTTATGAATTTAATTTTGGTGACAGGAAATTTGGAGGCAATTGAGGATGTTTATAATACTAAGATTGATAATAATAACAAGCAGGAAACTGATAAGATGATAAGCTTGAATAGGAAAAATTGGCCGGTTGAATGTGTTATGGTGAAATTATTTGCCTTAAGTTAATTGACATAAGATATTATGGGAGCTCTGACAGATACTATATTGAAATTTGAGTAGGTGACAGGTGTCGCGATATTTAGTTGATAAAGGGCGTGTCGAAGGTGCGTTGAGTTTATCGGCCAGTTGGGTTAGAGTAAATTTCGAGGGGCGAATTTTATAAGGTGGAGTAGATTGTAATAACCGTTACGAAAAAAAAAAATTTCGGTGTGGGACTTAGGAATAGTATAATTTTTCGATGATAATATTATTTAAGTAAAACATGAGCGAATTTCATTTATAATTTAGTAGTGTTTTGCCATGGAAAATTTTATCTTTGAAATGTCGGGTTCGTAGAATTTAAAATACGATAGCGGAGGAGTGGCAAAACGAGCGGGACTCGAGTTTTTTAATATCTATTAAATGCATATCCTCATCATCCATAAATGCGTCCTGACTTAAATGTACTCTCCGTTTTGGCGGTCAGCCCTCCCCACCCAAAAAATTTCGTTTTAGTTTACTCTTCGATTGTCGCTCAGGCCAAGTCGGTTGTAGAATATTGTTCTCCCCATTCGTTCTCTTGAGTTAAGGTAAGAAATTTCAAGTCTTTGAGATATTTCTTGGGTTTGAGATAGTTGACTTTTGGTTGACTTTTACATAATTGAATTTTATGATAAATCTTAGTTGGTTATGGGTTACATTGACGTATATATGTATTGAATTCGTGATTTAGAGCTCGTTTGAGGGCGTTAAGGTCGATTGACTTTTCTAGGTTTCGGTTGACTTTTGAGGTGATATTTTCATAAGACTTTAAATGTGTAGGAGTTTAGTAGGACCTTATTATAGCTATTGTGATGTTAATGGGTGATTTAAAAATTCATTAAAAGCTGATTAGGTTGAAAAAAGTAATATTTTCAAGAGTTGAGATATAATTGATATTTGGAGTATAGATTGTTAATTAGGGACTGTGATTAACTAGAATGACATATAAGTTAATTTGTAATGATAAAATGATAAGATGGAATTTTAGCGGAAGCGTCGGTTGTTGGTTGTGTCCGATGAGTTTATAATTCGATAGTTTGCGAAAATTAAATGTTGGAGCCGTTTAGAAATGGATTCAGATGAGAGTTGGTAATGTTTAATTAAAGTAATTCTTGGTATTAGTTCTGAGTACACTTTACAGATTCTTGGGCTTAATGTGAGGAAGGGGCACGTTAAAGTGATCGCGTTCTTAGTGAGGACTTGTGATAGCTAGTAGAGGTGGTACTTATCTCGTGTATTACATATGTACTTCTTTTAAATGGTGTACTGTCCTTGTATTATAATTATGTGTAAAAGTTAATGCAGGGTCTTTGTAATATAATTATGTGTGAATGGTGTATATGTCCTTGTGATATGATTACGGAATGGTATACATGCTTAATGGTTGTCTGTTATGTGTGGGCTTCATATGATTATGTGACTGTCTGCTGACGTGAAATTTGGTTTGAGGTAAGTGATGACACGAACTCCCGTGACTTATATTTACACGTATTATGTGGCTTGGCGGCACTTGTGGTATGTGGGCTTTGTCGGCGCTTGTGGTAATGGCCTTGACGGCACTTGTGGTATTTATGTGGCCTTGTCGGCTTGCTTTGGTGGTATTTATGTGGCCGCCCATCGGCCTTTGTGAGCATTTATGTGGCTTTGTCGGCACTTGTGGTGTTTATGTGGCCTTGTGGTTGTGATTGATTCTGATTGTGTGATGTATTAGGCTGTATGCTTTCTTGTGTTTGGAAATAAAGTAGTTGGTTATTGAAAGGTGTTTGATGGAGTTATGTATGATTTTGAGGTGACTTGAGTATTAGGATATGACCACATAGTTGGGACTACTAGGGATTAGGTGACTAAACAAGCACTTCGGGATATGTGGCTTTATTATCTTGCAGGTATAGCGTGCGGTATGATTCTCTTTGGTCGGCTTTCTTTGTGTGCGTGTCGGTGGCCTATACTACGGTATAAGCGTCTTGGTTTGGCCACATACTTTCAACGATTATAGCGTCATTATGATTCTCTTTTGATACGACAACATTATTGCATTGTCGAGGTGGCCCATCTTCTGGGCATAAGCGTGCGGGTATGATTCTCTTTGATCGCTTTCTTTGTGTGCATTGTCGGTGGCCTATCTTGCGGTGCTAAGCGTGCGGTTTGGCCACATGCTACGGTATATAGCGTGCGGTTTTGGCCACTATACTACATTTATGGCGTGCGGTATGAAACTCTCTTTGATTACTGTTGTGTGCGTTGTTGATGAGGCTATCTTACGGTATAGCGTGCGGTGTGCCTTATACTTTGTGTATAGAGATGTGATTGTGCACTTATACTTTGTGTGTACTTAAGTGCGGTGTGCGCATACTTTATTAAGTGCGGTTTTGGCCTTATCTTTATGGTATAAGTCTTGAGGTGATTGTTGATTGTCCATTCTGAGGTAGGCCAGTTGAGTATATGCGCGTTAGAGGATGAAATTTATCTTGGGTGGGGATATGAGAGATAGGAGGTTTGATGACTAGAGTTTTAGTGGATTTGTTGGTCTGTGATTTCGTTGGTGATTGTGTGCTTATCGGAACCTACAGTATGTATTAAATGTGTTAATAGAGAGTTCATGTGGAATTATGTTGTATGACTTTTATCCGATAATCACGTATACATGTATTATTTTATTCATATTTGACTACGATGACTATTCTTTAATCTTGTTGTTGTGCTAGCAGCAGTGCTTTAAATGGTTATACTTCATTTTAGCGTCGGCACTTGTCGGCCAACTATTTTCTTGAGGATACGGTATTTATTTTCGGTTGTATTTACGGCATTCTTGTCTTTTGTTAGATATGTTCTATATATCTTAAGTGGCTAATGGATGAGATACCTTTGGAATAGAGAACATTAAGGCTTGAAATTATAAAGCTGAAGTTTATGCTAATGTCGATGATGTTGATATTTTATATATATATGGTGGAAAAATGGATTTAAATGTGCTTTAGAATATAAGTCGATCTAACCCACGACTGATACCATGAGTAAATAAGTTCCGTATACTAAATGGAAAATGCGGGAAGATAAATACGTACTTGAGTTATCTGGATTGAATATATTACTGATCGTATTAAAAAATTCATATATTTGGAAGGTCTTCGAGGAACATTAGTTGTCATAGGAGGAGTATGATTGTAAAATGGGGAGTAGTACTTTAAGTGAACTAAAGATAAGTGATTGAGTTGTATATGCATGAGTTATGAGAGGTTAAGATATGTTTAAGTTATTGTGTGTTTGAGGTGTATATTATATTGGGAATTAGCTATACTTGAGGAAAGATAATAGATGAAATACCTCTTGTAATTAAGTTGTCTTGTGGTAAGTTGTTGGCGTGGTGTGGGTTATTGGTGTTAGTTAGAAAGCCAATAAGGAAAGTTTTATTTTGTGGCGTAGCATAAAATAATACTCTTGGGGTATATAGTCTGCAAATAGGGTGAGAAATCTAAATTATTCTTATTAGATGCGTCGAGGTAGGTTAACTTAAATTGCTATTTATTTTCACTCGACTTTTAGGCGACTCCACATTTCTTTATGGGCGGGCGTTTAAATGCAGGTTATTCTTGGATGACGATATGCGTGTGGCCGGTAGGTGCGTACCCGCGAAGATGGCGATGGTGGCTTGAAGACCTCAGCGGTCATGCTTTTATCTTGAAGTTTACGTTGTATATAATTATTATTATTTCGAGTTGTATAACATAAATTGTTTGATGTGTATTTATATTATGATTTTGATGTTGTTGTACTATTAGTTGGATTACTTTAGATGGTGAGTTATATTGTTTATTTATGATGTAAAGAAGTGTTTTATTGTTATCGTCGTTGGTAGGCTACGATGTCTGGGTTATTGGCCGGTCCCGACCTCGGGGCCCTTTGGGCGGGTCGTTACAATTTTTGATATCGAGCCTAGGTTTATGTTTTTAACTGGTGTCTTTGACGGTTGTATTACTTTGGAGTTCGGGTTATAAGTGTGTTGTGTGTGAGTCATTTTAGGGTTTGAGTTCATTTCTTTCGAATCCAAGTTGTTGAGGGCGCCACTTGAAGATTTAGTTATTTCGCGTCACGAGGGTCTTCTGAGACTACTTTGCATTACGTGTTTTGTGGTGTTATTTGATTAAGATGTGTTATATTAGGAGATATGTGAAATGAATTGGGTAATATGGCGTACGTCGAGTTATGTATTTGTTAGAGATGGTAGGCCCTTGGGCATATATGGAGATCAGCACGATGAGTATATATATATGAGGGGTTATATTGGAACAATACATGTAATGGGTTAGAATATGATATGAGATATCGAAAATATTATGAGATATTTGGGTGATCTGTATATTTTGGGGAATGTCTTAATAGTTGATGTGGTGGTAGAGTGATAATGAGATTTTATGGCGGAAGTGAGTAAGGATAAGGGTGATAATTAATATACGATATACTCGGGAATGAGTTGTAAGGGAATATCGATAGATAAATGCAAGGTTCTTGGTTAACTAAGATACGTGATTATAGGAAGTGTGAAATATGGGTTTGATCGGGAAATGATAAATAAGTTAGGGTGAATACAAATCGAGGAGGCTGAATAAGAAAAGAGTTTGAGTTATACGTTAATAATGTTTAAGTAAAGAGTTCGGTGTTTAGTAGAGTGCATCTTTGTGATAGAAATGATTATTCTTGAGGATGTAAACTCTAGGTTGAAACCTTTGGAGATGAGATCTGGATGAATATGTCTGAGGATTTACGGGAGAGACAGAATTATGCAGGGGGAAGTATTGAGAGAATTATTTGGTGTTAAATTTGAAGTTGTTGATAAGTTGGGGCCAATTATTGTGAATTTAAGGGTAATAAAGGTTAGTTGAGGAGGATGCGGTGACATGTAGTCATGGGATTAGAAGTGATCGTGGTGTAGAGGTTGATCTTTAAAATAATTAAGAATTTCTCTTTGGATACTTGGAGTAATTGAGGTTATCTTCGGTTACCTTATCTATGTTGAGTGAAGTATATGGTAATTGATTGTATTTATTATCTGTAATAAACTTATACGTGGGCAATAGTGAAATTGTGAAATGTTGACTTGAACAGTGGTTGTGTTTGAGGCATTCTGGGCTATTTATTTTGTGGTATTCATGTTTGAATATGTATATGATTGGGTGTGTTCAATTTGAGTATATTTGTGTTATGGACGTATCTGTGAATATATTTTTACGAGAATAGTTCCTATATGAAACTGTTGTATCGTGTATTGGATGCTACGTTGAGATTGTTGGCTATTAATATGATTGTTATTATATGTGTGATTTGTGAATTGTTTGATTTGAGGATATTGAGATGAGGTGGGGTGTTCGAAGGGTGAGCCTGCCGGGAAAAGGATGAATTGTTATACATAATGTTATTGTGGTTTATCTTTGTAAGTTATTTTATAGTAGTTGTAGTACGAACGTGGTGTGGTGAAATTTTCTTTGTTTTACTTTCGTTTAATTATGTGATATGGAGTGATATGGTGACACAAATTATGAGTGGGCCGATGTCGGTATTAGCGTTATAATTTTAATTTTTGAGTGGTATTTGGAGGCAATTTGAGATGTTTATAATACTAAGATTGATAATAATAATAACAAGCGAGGAAGCGATAAGATGATAAGCTTGAATAGGGAAAATTAGTGGAGTTGAATGTGTTATGGTGTAAGAAATTCATTTGCCTTAAATTAATTGACATAAGATATTATGGGAATACGAAGGCGAATCTTTATATTGGGGAAATTTGAGTAGAGTGACAAGATGTCACGATGTTAGTTGATAAGGAGCATGTCAGAATGCGTTGAGTTTATCGACGGTGGGTTACGAGTAAATTTGAGGGCCATTTTATAAGGTGGGTAGATTGTAATAACCCGTTACGAAAAAAAAATTTAGGTCGGTGGGACTTAGGAATAGTATAATTTTTTCGATGATAATATTATTTAAACTTATGAGCCGAATTTCATTTATAATTTAGTAGTGTTGCCATGGAAGAATTTTATCTTTGAAATAGGGTTCGTAAGTTTAAGTACGATAAGCGGAGAATTAGCAAAGAAACCGAGCGGAATTTCGAGGTTTTTTTAATATCTGATAAATACGTATCCTCACAGCGTCGTAAATCCTCATCACAACCGTCTTAACTTTCCTCATTTTGGCAATTAAGCCTACACACCCAAAAATTTCATTTTCCATTTCTCTTCGATTGTCGCACCAGGCTTCGAGGATCGGTTGTAGAATATTGTTCTCCCGTCGTTCTCTTCGAGTTAAGGTGCAGAAATTTCAAGTCTTCGAGATATTTCTTGGGTTTTGAGATAGTTGACTTTTGGTTGGCTTTTACATAATTGAATTTTATGATAAATCTTAGTTGGTTATGGGTTACGTGGCGTATATGTGATAGTCGTGATTTAGAGCTTCGTTTGAGGACGTTAAGGTCGAGTTGACTTTTCTAGAGTTTCGGGTTGACTTTTTGAGGTGATATTTTCATAAGACTTTAAATGTGTGTAGGGAGTTTAATTGGGACCTTATTATAGTATTGTGATGTTAAATGGTGATTTAAAATTCATTAAAAATGAGTTAGGTTGAAAAGTAATATTTTCAAGTTGAGATATAATTGATATTTTTGGAGTATAGATTGTTAATTAGGGACCTGGCGATTAACTAAGAATGACATATAAGTTAATTTGTAATGATAAAATGATAAAGATGGAATTTTAGCGAGCGACCAGACTGGTTGTGTCGATGAGTTTGCATATTCGATAGTTTGCCGTCGTGTTAGACCGTTTAGAAATCGTTCGATGAGAGTTGGTAATGTTTATTCTAGAGCGTAATTCTTGGTATTAGTTCTGAGTACACTTCTGCGGGTGTTCTTAGGCCTTGACACGGAAGGGGCACGTTAAAATTGATCGCGTTCTTCGTGAGACTTTTGTGATAGCTAGTAGAGGTGAGTCTTATCTCACGTGTATTACATATAATACTTAACTTTTAAATGGTGTACTGTCTTGTATTATAATTATGTGTAAAAGGGTATGCAGGTCTTTGTAATATAATTATGTGTGAATGGTGTATATGTCCTTGTGATATGATTACGAGGGAATGGTATACATGTGGTTATGCGATTATGTGTGAGCCTAATATGATTATGTGACTCTGATACCATGGCATTGAAGAAATTTGGTTTGAGAGTGAAATGATGGCACGAACTCCGACTTATATTTACGTATTATGTGGCCTTGGCGCTTGTGGTATTTATGTGGCTTTGTCGGCAGCTTGTGGTATTGTGTGGCCTTGGCCGGCAACATGGTATTTATGTGGCACTTTGTCGGCAGTGGTATTTATGTGGCACTTGTCGGCACTTGTGGTATTTATGTGGCTTTGTCGGCCTTGTGGTGTTTATGTAGCGGCCTTCGCGGCCGGTTGTGATTGATTTACGATTGTGTGATGTATTAGCCTGTCTTTCTTGTTATTTGAATAAAGTAGTTGGTTATTGAGTGTTTGATGGGTTATGTATGATTTTGAGGTGACTTGAGTATTAGGATATGACCATAGTTGGGACTACTAGAGTTAGGTGACTCTCCTTCGCTACGGGATATGTGGCGCTTTGGCCTATCACTGCAGGTATAGCGTGCGGTATGATTCTCTTTTGATCGACTTTCTTTGTGTGCGTTGTCGGTGGCCACATACTACGGTATAAGCGTGCGGTTTGGCCACATACTACGGTATAGCGTGCGGTATGATTCTCTTTGTCCCCGACAACAATGCGTTGTCGAAATTGTACATACTACGGTATAGCGTCGTTATGATTCTCTTTGATCGACTTTCTTTGTGTTAATGCGTGTCGAGGTGGCCACATACTCTGTTATAGCGTGCGGTTTGGCCTATCTCTGGGGTATAGCGTGCGGTTGTACATACTACGGTATGGCGTGCGGTATGACTCTCTTTGATTACTTTCTTTGTGTGCGTTGTTGATGAGGCCATACTCTACGGTATAGCGTGCGGTGTGCCTTATCTTTGTGTATAAGTGCGGTGTGCCTTACTTTGTGTATAAGTGCGGTGCCTTATACTTTGTGTATAAGAAGATGCGGTTTTGGCCTTATCTTTGCGGTATAAGTGCAGTGATTGTTGATTGTCCATTCTAGCAGGTAGACGGATTAGTATATGCGTAGAGGATGGTATGAGAACAGGGGATATGAGAGATAGGAGGTTTTGATGACTAGAGTTTTTAGTGGTTATTTGAGTCTACGTGATTTCATTTTGGGTGATTGTGTCAGCTTTATCGGAACCTACATTATATATTATTCATGTGTTATGTCTGAGACTTCATGTGGAATTATGTTGTATGACTTTATCCGGTAATCTTGTATACATGTATTTTATTCATATTTGACTACGATGTCTATTCCCAATCTTGTTGTTGTCTTAGCAGCGATTATTTGATAGTTATACTTCATTTTTAAGCGTCGGCGCTATGCGACAACTATTTTCTTCGGGAATCACGGTATTTATTTTCGGTTAACCTTGCGACTTCTTGTCTTTTTATTGAATATGTTCTATATATCTTAAGTGGCTAATGGATGAGATACGCTTTGGAATGAGAACATTAGGGCTTGATATAAGCGAAGTTTATCTTTAATCTGTGAAGTGATGTTGATGATATTTTATATATATATGGTGGAAAAAATGGATTTAAATGTGCTAGAATATAAATGCGATCTAATACGACACGATACCATGGAGGTAAATAAGTTCCGTATACTAAATGGAAAATGCGGGAAGATAAATGCAATGCTTTAGGTTATGCAGTTGAATATATTACTCGGTCGTATTAAGAAATTCGTATATTTGGAAGGTCTTGAGGCGTTAGTTGTCATAGGAGGAGTATGATTGTAAAATGGGGAGTAGTACTTTTAAAATTGAACTAAAGATAAGTGATTGAGTTGTATATCATGAGTTATAGAGATTAGATATATGTTTAAGTTATTGTGTGTTTGAGGTGTATATTATATTAGAGATTAGCTATACTTGAAGATAATAGATAGAGAAATACCTCTTGTAATTAAGTTGTGCGTAGGTAAGTTGTTGGCGTGGTGTGGGTTATTGGTGTTAGTTAGAAGCTGATAAGGAAAGTTTTATTTTGTGGCGAGTAACTGTAAAATAATACTCTTGGGGTATAGTCTCACAAAACAGGTGAGAAATCCTAAATTATTCTTATTCGTGCGTCGGGTAGGTTAATACGTGCTATTTATTTTCACTCGGCTTTTTAGTGACTCCTGACTTCTTTATGGGCGGGCGTTTCGTGCCTAGGTTGTTGCGGATGGCAGTAATAAGTGGCCGAGTAGGTGCGTGCAGCGAAGATGGCGATGGTGGCGAGACCTCGAAAGCAGTCATACTTTTATCTTCTTGAAGTTTACATTTGTATATAATTATTATTGACTCGAGTTGTATAACAAATTGTTTTGATGTGTATTTATATTATGATTTTTCAATGTTGTTGTACTATTGGTTAGTTCGCTTTAGATGGACGAGTTGTATTGTTTATTTATGATGTAAAAAAAGTCATTTTTATTGTTATCCATCTTTGGTGACTACGATATCTGAGGTTGGTGGCGGTCCCCGACCTCGAGAGCCCTTTGGGCGAATTCGTTACAATTTTGGTATCAGAGCCTAGGTTTATGTTTTCTTGGTGTCTTGTGTGGTTATGTGCCTAGGTTCCGGTTGTAAGTGTGTTGTGTGTGAGTCATTTTTAAGTTTGAGTTCGTTTTAACTTTTCGAATCCGTTGTTGTTGAGGCGCCACTTGAAAGATTTAGATTTGACTTCGCGTCTCAGGGTCTTACGAGACTTCTTTGCGTGTGTTTTTGTGGGTATTTGATTAAGATGTGTTATATTAGGAGATATGTGAAATGAATTGGGTAATATAGCGTCGTCGATTATGTATTTGTTGAGATGGGTAAATTTGGGCATATATATGGAGATGGAATGCGATGAGTAGATATTTATGAGGATTATATTGGAAGCGATACATGTAATGGTTTAGAATATGAAGTAAGATATCGGGAATATTATGAGATATTTGGGTGATCTATATATTTTGAGGAAATGTCTTAATAGTTGATATAGTGATACAGTCTTCAATGAGATTTTATAGGCGGAAGTAGTAAGGATAGAGGTGATAATTAATATATACGATATACTAGAGGTGGAAGTTGTAAGGAATATCAATGGGTTATAGAAGCCAAGGTCTTGGTTAACTAAGATGCAGCGATTATAAGGAAGTGTGAAATGTGGGTTTGATCGGGAATGATAAATAAGTTAGGGTGAATACAAATCGGGCGAATAAGAAAAAGAGTTTGAGTTATGCATTAATAATGTTTAAGTAAGAGTTCGGTGGTTGAGTAGAGTGTATCTTTTGTGATAGAAATGATCGTTAAAGGATGTAAACTCTAGGTTGAAACCTTTGGAGATGGAATACGGATGAATATGTTTGAGGATTTAAGGAAGGGCAATTATCTGAGGGAAGTATTGAGAGGAATTCCTTTGGTGTTAAATTTGAGAAGTTGTTGATAAGTTGGGGCAATTATTGAATTTAAGGGTATTAAGAGGTTAGTTGAGAAGGATTTTGGTGACATGTAGTCATGGGATTAAGAAATTGATGTGGTGCAGGGGTTGATCTTTAAAGTAATTAAGAATTTCTCTTGCCCAGATGCTTGGAGTAATTGAGGGATTTATCGCTCGGTTGTTACTTTATCTCATGTTGAGTGAAGTATATGGTAATTGATTGTATTTGTGTATACTAGCGTAATAAACTTATACGGTAATAGTGAGGGGTAGCTGAAATGTTGACTTGAGCGATTGGTTGTGTTTGAGGTGATGCAGGCTATTTATTTTTGTAGTATTCATGTTTAAATTTGTATATGATTGGGTGTGTTCAATTGGAGTATATTTGTGTTATGGGCGTATACGTGAATACATTTTACGAGAATAGTTCTATATGAAATACTCCATAATTGATAGATTTTCAAGGTTTGATTTGAATTTTCGCTTAGATTAAATGTTCGATTTAAATATTTTTATTTCTGTTGTATAATATTTGGCGAAAATTATCAAATAATAATATTTTTAATATTTAAATCAAAATTACATTTATGGATGAAGGCGTAAAAATTTGTCAATTTGGAGAACTTAATCAAGAATGAAAATCATTTAGTATAGATGTAATAATTAATTAGAGTTGAATTCAATATATGAGAAAGGAAATAAAAATTGTGTTTCATTTAATATTGATTAGTAATTAGTATACTAAATAAGAGTATATTGTCATAATACTACTTATATTAGCTTTCACTCCATATGAAATATAATGCATCGATATTATGATCTAAAAAATACATCCATGAATATGTATATTATAGATATATAATCTACTTTATCGATGGCGTCGATAATATAATCAGTATCTTAAATGCTATTTGAATAGCCTCTTGTGATATATTAAAGTTGTTATTTATGTCAAAAGTTTAAAAGTTTTCATATCAAGTAATATTAATCACATATATATATACTATTGAGATTTAACTTTTTATTAAAAATTATGGCCTGAATATAGTTTAAAGGCATGTCGATTATTAAATTGATTTTGATATAATTCGTTTGAGTATTTAGCATTCGAACAAAAGGACATCTAATGTGACCTCTTTAATTTGAGTATTAAAATTAGAGAAAATTTCATAAAAAAATCTTGATATTATTAGTTTGTGCGAAATATTATTGATTGATAATCAGATTAAAATATAGTAAAATGAATATATAAAATAAAATTGAATAGTATAAATATGACTAATTTATACTAATCAAATAAGTAGAGATGTTTTCTAACAATAAATAAAATAACATAAGATGTAATTTTTAATAAAAGAGAAAAATAATGTTTTCTAATAATAAATAAAATTACATGGTAATAGATTAACTTTATTAAGCGAAAATGAAAAGGAGTGTGGTAACAAAGCTTTTAAATCTATTAGATATAACTATAAACAAAATGAATTATAATATAAATCAAAAGTGTAATTTATAAATTTACATAAATAGTTAATTACTTTATTTATTATCTCAGGTTAAATATTTGAAGCATAAATACTTACGTTCAATGCATGTACATTTTAGTAGTACGGTAAATAATGAGATTTGCTAATCAGATGATCTTTCATTATTCGAGCTAATTTGCTTAATCAACATAATTATTACAGTTGTAATAAAGTTCTTTATTCTCCACAAAATTAAAAATATATTTTCAAGACTCCTTTAATTTATCTTTGTCTACCTAACTCTATCTTTGATTAAAAAATTCCCACGGTAATCACGAGTTCAAGAGAAGTAAAATAATTTAACAACGTACTATATAGCTTATTAGACTGGTCAGCCCCTAATTTGCTGAAGTAAATTAGTCCTTTTTAAAATTTGAACGGCTGCAATAATGAAAATCGCCCCCCAACAACCACCAATCAAGATGCCAATTATTCCCTCCGTTTTTTAATTTTTGTTTTAGTCATTTATATATAAATTAAAGAAAAAAAAAGTAGTAAAATAATACATTGAAAATTTAGAATGATAATTAATTGAAATAATATATATCATTAATATTGGTCGTTCCTTGATAATTTAAAGATAAAATAATAAAAAAAATACATTGAAAATATCAAAATGCAATTTATTATGTTAAAATAATAAGTATTTTAAAACAAAAAATTTATACTAAAACGATAACTAAAAAAATAAAAAGGAATATTTGGTATTAGCTCAACAATTATTGAAACCTAGCCCTCAAAAACTTTTAACGTTAAAAGGTAATCTCTTTTTAAAAATACTCTTCACGTTTAAAATAATAATTATTTTAAAACAAAAAATTTAGACTAAAATGATAACTAAAAAAATGAAAAAGAATATTTGGTATTAGCTCAACAATTGTTGAAACCTGGCCCTCAAAAACTTTTAACGTTCAAAGGTAATCTCTTTTCAAAAATACTCTTCACGTCAATCGTTGTAAGTTGTAACCCAAGATATTGGCAAGATTGAGTCGAATAAAATAAGTCTAATCACTATGTTCTTTTTAAAAATACTCTTCACGTCAATCGTTGTAAGTTGTAACCCAAGATATTGGCAAGATTGAGTCGAATAAAATAAGTTTAATCACTATGTCATTACCAGTACCCTGGAAGCTCATGTATGATGCTTAAATATATTTTGTGCTTATGTCACTTAAATTTATCTTGTTATATGAATTTTTGCATTACCTCAAACAATAATTCGAAGTTTAAGTTCTATCTAATTAATGATGTTAAGAAGTCGTTGCTAATAGTGTAAGGACAAGTAAATTAATTTAGAGTGCACATGCACTATTTAGTAGAAATTATAGATATATCAAATTATATGCATTTATTTTGTCTAACTTGCTTGATGATTGTTCGTATAGATTGTGGATGTCACACGATAGTCGATATGGGTGATATATTTTTTACATTAATTAATTTTATCCTTATTTAGATAGTTTAAATACCTTAAGCATAATAAAAACTTAAGCACTGGATCAAGATCTGTACATGACGAGAATGTATAAATTAATCCTTATTAAAATGTGTACTCTTGCACCGAGAGTAATTGGAGTATTAACTATTAAGTTCTCCAACAATCACCAACCAGGATGCTAATAATTTGGTGTTCACTCACTTAAATATAGACATATACGGAGTAATAAGGCCAGTAATCGAAGTTTGTAAAAAATTGATAATCGTTACTGTAAATAGTGAAATTTTAATTAATAAAATTCATTTTTAGGAATTTATTAATTTAATTAATTTTCAACCGATCACACGATTATACGTGTTGATTAGAGTTCATCAAACTTTTGAATTAATTTAAAGGCGGAGAAAATAATAGGGTTCGAGTTGAATATTAAATTTTAGGTTAAAATTAGGGTTTTTACATTAAATAAGCACAGAATTTAAATTTAGAATAGGGTTCAGAAGATCCTGAAACTTAAATGAATCTTGAAAATGAAATGTTGGGGTCAATAAAATAAATTGATTTTTGTATAAAACCCCCAAGAGAAAGCAACTCACTTTTCTTGGAGAATAAGTTGTGTGCAAAATATCAATGATCTGAATCTTTACCTTAAAATCAGCGGTTAATATGTAATCTACGAAAATGGATAAATCGATCGGAAGCTTATTTCAAAGCCTATGAATACCCCACTCCCCGATTTTTTGAAAATGATAGCGAAGTGGGATAAAAACTAAGACCAAAAATTGAAAAAAGCGCAAAAGCTCTAAAGAAAAAGATAAAGCAAGGACACACGAAACATCTTGAACTTGAAGATTCAAAGGAAAAGAAAGCGACTGCAGGACACACGAAGACCAAATAGGCGCTAAAAGCAGCATCATCAGGTTGCGATCCGAATACCGACAAAGGCGGACAATCCGAATCTCAGAACATCGAGGTTGTCGGTCGAATCTCCGACAAAAGCGGGCGACCATCCCCATAATTGCGGGGAGATAAACTATTGAAGCCCCTACACTAAGTCGAGTCGAGGAGAGGATCGAGGCTGAACCCCAACCAGTACGAATAGGCGCCCAAACGCATTAGGGAGGGAGCATACCCCGAGCCGATGAGGAAATTTGGTGGCAGCGCCTAAGTCAGTGCGGGGAGACCATTACTCGAGGCCTATGACAAATCAAATCGAGCTAAGATCGAGGCTGGCTGAGCGCTTTGCCTACGTCGGCCTTGCCCGGACACAAAGGAAGTTGCTAAGGCCTGTTCTTCGAAGAAACCTAGCTCTGAAGCTAGAAGGTTGACAAGTTCGATTACTATGTTTAGCTCTTGGTAGTCGACCACATGAAAACAAAGGCTGCTTTGAAGCATCGGGTTGAGGCAATATCGAAGTCCGCGCGAGGGCGTATCGATCAAAAAGGGTCAAACATCAGCCATCCACTTTATCAATCAAGAGGGTTAGCGTCCAACCAACCCACGTATCGGCCAAGCGGAGAGGGTCCCGAGTCCGCACGTCAATCCATATATCCAGGTCGAAGTCAGACAAAGATCGAGTCCCTGCTTGTCTTGCGGGATCAAAGTACGCAAAGACACCCACAGTTGGACCATGAAAAGTATGGAAGTAGCTTTGGATTTTCACATTTGAGTCTCATGTTGTCGAGCCGTCTCCATACTTTTCATGGTCCGTCATCTCTATTTTAAGCTCAAAATTAAGTATAGGTATCAATTTTTGGATCCTTTTGGATTAGTGATAACGTATTACAATTAGACCTATTCGAAACATTAATCGTATATAAAACCCAAGTTTTATAAAATGGGATTTGTATACGCATTTTTGAATAAAAGCGTAACACGTTTCATTTCGTCATGATGATCACATTTAGGAATATCAAATAAAGCATAAGTGATTCATCTTAACCATTTAGGATTTAGAATTTAACATAAGGGTGAATGACTTCGAGGAAATGAGCATATCGAAACATCAAGACTTCGATTAGATATTACAATGCATTGCACATGGAGTCTTGATTTACACATTACAGGCACATTACTCATTTTCATATGACATATTAAAACCACCATGTCGATCAAGGTAGGCAAGATTCATGAAATATATCAAGATATACAATTTAAGAAACAATTTCATGAATAGCCTTTTAGTGAGTTTTAGCCGTTTTGCACATAATTGAGTTTTTCATGCAAAAGCATAATGCAAAGGGAAGAAAACATTTCAATCACTTGAAACCGCAGCATTTTCATACTGTGATTCATCTATTTCAATAATCAAGTGAACTGTATGTACTTATAGTTTGCATTAAAAACTTTGTAATAGCAATATAATAGACAATCAAATAAAAAAAGACATAAATTTTTTCAATTAGCTATAATCAAAACAACAAGAACATATAAATATGATAAATAACTAAAAGATTTAAATACGAACTTGAAGGTACCATCTTTTGTTATTAAGTCGAGCATGATGTAACATGAAAAAATACGACAAGTAATGCATTGAGAGATATACGATATGACCCTTAGAACCTATTACACGTATTTATCAAAATACCAACATAAGTCCTAATTAACGTATGTCTTTGGCACTTTTATAGGATCCATCCGAGTCACTTTGAAGTACCACCAGTGAAATGATCTTGATATCTGCATTGCAATATTTATACTAACCCATCTTAAACTGACTTGAGCTTGTGGGTAAAACAATAAATAAATAAATACAAGAAAAATATGAAAGGTCATTTCTGACATTAAGTTCATGAGCCCAGAAAAATAAATAAATAGGCCATATCTATATACCTCATTCAATCACCAATTCAAAAATATAAGCACTTTATTAAATCATATAAATGAACTTAATAAATATTTTAAATAACTTGGAAAACATGTTTGTAATTATCAAATTAATTAAGCCATGTAATTAAACATATTAAAATTAATTAATATAAATAATTATCATACACGTGTCAATTAATAGTATTACAGTAATTATTAACCATATCATATCCATAGAAAATATTTATCACAAATATATTCTAAAATACATTAAGTAGTGAAAATTGTTACCATAATTGTTACTCTCGACACTTAAATTAATTTAAAAGATATAATATAAAGAAGTAATTAATTGTAAATGCATAATTATTCACAATTAATTAGGTAAAATGACAAATAATCAATAAAACCGAAACTCTTTAGTCCCTGTTTGGGAAACCAAATAAGGAATAAATTAGAATTAGGGTTTTCAAAATTAGAACTGGCATCATGGGCTTTCCCGGACGACCGACTACGGTATCAGAAATCGACACGGCGGCACCGCCGTGTAGGTCATAAATCCGACCCCGTCGTTTGGTACCAAAATCGCCCCGATCCGACACGGACACGCCCGTAGAATGCGGAAGTGATGAAACGATTATAGTAATAATACCATATTTAACTCGGTTTTGATTTAATTTAATTCGTTTGTAAAATAGTTTTAGAAGCAAATTTTCAAAATTTATGAAATTCGAACATGTTAACTTCATAATTTTTGTTGAACTTGAAATCCCTTTGGTTGTTAATTAAAATAATATTTTCATATTTAATTATTAATTAAGCAGTCGAAATCTCAAAATTGTTTTGAGGCACTTAGAAAAATCTAAAATTATGAACTTTAATGGAGATCTTCTATGTTCTATCGGGTTTCAGAGAAGAATTAGTATTTAATTTTACAAAAAATTTATACCCCTCGAGCCACGTTTTACAAAAGCTGTTTTAAAAACAAAACTAATTAAATCGTCCTTTTAATTTATGAAACAAAATCTATGTTAACAAAATATGATAATACGTCATCGCCAAACTTGTAACACATGTTTAAATCAATAATCCAAGAACATGGTGATTTATTCATCATATATTTATCAATTAAATATATGAACAAAAATTATCGAAATAAAATTGATAAAAATAAAACAAGCATAAAATAAATAATGTAAAAAACTTTAATTTGGCTCGTGATGCCATGATGGAAATACTATGGATATATGAGTATAAATACAAAATCCATAATTCTAGGGATCTTCAAGAGTGCATCTGCATTTATTATGGCTTATATTTCTGATATGAATAATAGTACTTCATTCTGTGAGGTAAATTCCACTAAAAGTTCCACGCTTCAAATTTACAACGTGAATTTGACTTCCTTGACTCTGTTACCATATCGATAGGTATGATATCTACAGTTGGTAATGCAGGGAGGTTGAATCGAGAACAGTTATCTTGGTAAAGCAAGGATGAACAAACCAAAGCCGAAAAATTCTTGGAGAATTTAAAACCCAAGGGGCGGCTACTTTAGGGTTTTGATGAAAAAGATTTTCAATTCTTATGTCATGAAAACCTGAAGTTTGCTTATAAAGGGCTAGGTTAAAAAACGAGCCCGATAAGCGACCGTTAAATATTAAACGACTCGTTAACTGTTAGTTCGTTAAGACAATGAGTTCTTAATAAAGTTGAACTATTTAATTAGATTAATTAAATAGTAATAGTCGATATCAATAATCTTTCAAGTTATTGATAAATATAAAATTATAGAACCAATTAAATAACTATTTAATTGATTATATTTGTTCAATCGATATTCTACATAAATATAGAACCACTTGTAATTGAAATACATTTCTCGATTATACGATTCTCTTTAATTTCATACATGAAATATAATTCAACGTCATTGTATATTGTGTGACATAGCTAGAATAATAGTAAGTTGTATAATAATAATAATTGACGATTACTATTATTATAGCGATTAATAGTAAGATCAATGTCTTTCATAACCCGCCCAAATTATCATGAAACCAGCGCTAGTAATATACAATTACTAAGTTGAACACTAAGTTACGATAATCGCATTGCTTATTTGGTAAATGAATTGTCTATGATTATGTAGCGGGCATAATAAATAGAATCGGTCTCATTGATTTCGACACACACAACCTTGGCAGCAAAGACCTCGAGAGAAAGAAGCGAGAGGCGACCGGATATGAAGTCGACCACCGAGCGCGCGTGATAGAAAAACAACGACACTCGGTACAGGATAAAGCACCCGCTGACATCACGATAAGAGGATAAGCGTACACCCGCTCTGAAGCAAGGTATAGCGTCGGCCCTACCGTAGGAGGTTAAATTACCTATAGAACTCTGAACACGGTATAAGCTGTTGACCATGCAGTGCGAGGTTAAATTACTGAGAACAACTAAGTATGAGTATAAAGCGCTGATTACCCTCGGCGATATGAGGCTAAAGATCTAACTCCCGTGGAACTAGGTTTGACTTCGTTTCCTATAGATGCGTGAAGCGACTGTGACCCAGTCTTTACCGGCGGGTATGTGCATCGGATCTGGTGGATCTCAGAAGGGTGTCGTAGGGTTCGGCGACATTCGATGTTTTCGTTGCGGGCAGATGGGCCATAGGATGCAGGATTGTCGGGAGAGAGAGATGATTTGCTTCCGATGTCGTGATCTGAGACACGTAAGCGAAGATTGTCACCATTCGGAGTGGGCGGAGCTGAATGCATCTTCACAGCCTTGATCTGTGAGAGGGAGGTACGGGGAAGCGAAGGAGGGGGCAGGAGGTCAGGGTCGCGGAGTTGGGAGTACCCAGGGGAAGCCTTGGCCAATTAGCGGCAGGCGGTCTTGTGAGGCAGATCCCGATGTCGTCCCATTTCGGCGAGGAGGCACTTTGGGCCATTTCAGAGGGTCGTGACACGCTGTTGTTATTTGATACATAGGCTGGGTAATTTTGATTACAGGCTTTTCGTTCTTTATTTCAGGAGTTTTTATTGGATGTTTTACGCTTTATGTCGAGTCTTTTTACTTGTTCCCACTTGAGTACTATGACACGGTTGGGAGGTCGGTTGATGTTAGACATGTATATAGAGATTGTCCCTTAAGAGTGAGTAATCAATTGTTAGTTCTAGATCTACCTCCGTTTGAATTGGTAGATTTTGATCTTATCTTGGGAATAGATTGGTTGGGGGAGACATCCTTCAAAATTATTTGCTTGCCAAGTAAGGAGATTCTTTGCTGGTCAGGGTAGACTGATGTTGTGTTTGAGGAGATGGAGGATACGCCGTAAGTTTTATTTCGGCCTTGGATG
This sequence comes from Lithospermum erythrorhizon, assembly GCA_019722365.1. Lineage (NCBI taxonomy): Eukaryota > Viridiplantae > Streptophyta > Magnoliopsida > Boraginales > Boraginaceae > Lithospermum > Lithospermum erythrorhizon. Next base: position 14,251 of record JADFUC010001249.1, on the reverse strand, counting down.
CCGGGAAGTTGATGAAGAAAGGTTGTCTTTGTCAGGGGGTATGTGGTGGAGCTTGGAGAGAGAGGGGAGAGCAGGGTTAGAGGATGTGAGTTGTTTGTGAGTATGTCGATGTTTTTCACAGGAGGAGTTGCCGAGCACACTTGGCGAGAGAAGTGGAGTTTGCGATTGAAGTAGTTTCGGGTACTGCACCGATTTCTATTGCGCCGTATAAATGGCTCAGCTGAGAGTTGAGAAAGTTGAAGACTTCGGTGCGGGGAACTACTTGATAAGGGTTTGTCGAGACCAGTGTTTCTCCGTGGGGTGCACCGGTTCTGTTTGTGAAAAAAGAAAGATGGTACGTTGAGGTTGTGTATCGACTACGAGCCGGTTGAATAAAGTGACCATTAAGAACCGCTATCGTTGCAGGATAGATGATTTATTTGTCAGTTGAGGGTGCTGAGTACTGAAGATTGATTTGAGATCCGGGTGCTACTAGTTGAGGATTAAGGAAGGGTGACATTCGAGAAATCGGCCTTTCGATCGGTATGGGCATTATGAGTTTATGGTGATGCCGTTTGGGTTGACTATTGCACCAACGGCGTTCATGAATTTAATGAACCCGAGGTTTTTGGGGAGTTCTGAGATAATTTGTGATTGTGTTTATTGATGATTCGATCTACTCTAGAATTGATGCGGAGGAACACGAGGGAACACTTGGTGTGTTGGAATATTGAGGCGGCGCTTGATGTATGCTAAGTTTAGCAAATGAATTCTGGTTGGAGAAAGTGTCTGAGTTCTTGGGCCGTATTATATCCGATTGAAAGGTATTTGTGTGGAGCCTCGGAAGGTGGAGGCTGCGAGTAATTGCAGGGCGACCTACGGGAGGTGTGGGACGTGAGGAGTTTCTTAGGTTTGGTACGGGTATTACGAGGAGGTTTTATCGAGGGCTTCTTGGGATTGAGGATTGTGAAGGTGTTTCAAAGGAGTTGAAGGTGGGATTGACTACTAGCTAGGTTTTAGCTGCAAATCCGAATTTGAGGGCTTAAGTGATCTGATGCTTCGCGCGAGGAGGTTGGGCGTGTGTTGATGCGAGAATGGAGAGTGATTTCTTGTAGCTACTCGCAGGTTGAAACACGTAGGGAGGAACTACCCGACCCATGATCGGGAGTTAGGGGATTGTTTTTGCATTAAAGTTGGCTGGAGGCATTACTTGTATGGGTTAGATGTCGGAGTTTTCACCGTCACAAAGAAGTTTGAAGTACCTCTGAAGCGCAAAGAGACCTAAATTTGAGGCGGAGAGATGGATGGGTTTATCGGCTGATTATGATGTGACAATCGAATATTACCGGGGAAGCGAATGTAGCGGCGGATGCTACGAGTCGGAAGGGAAGAGGCGATGGAGCCAAACCGAGATGAAGCGGCTTAGGTTGGAAGCGATATTGGTAGCAATGGTGAGTTGTTGGCTCATGTGAAGGTTAGAGCTACTCTTTGTCGTATCTTGGAGTGCAGCCAGATAAGAGCTACAAAATATCGGTAGGAAGTAAAGGATAGGGACAGAGAGGATTTTACGGTTGACGAGAGTGGAGCTCTAAGGATGGATGGCAGGTTATGTGCGGATTTGGATGAGTTGAAGGGATTCTTGTGAGGCTCATATGCTTAACATAAGCGTAAATCTGGTAGCAGATATGCAGGGACTTGAGGACAGAGCTTTCGGTGAGGTCGGGAATGAAGAGAGAGAAATTGAAGAGTTAGGCAGCTAAATGTTTGGTTTGTCGGTGAAAGCGGAGCATAGACATCGACAAGATTGTTTATAACTCTTCCTATTCACTGAGTGGGCGTGGGAGAATATTACCGTGACTTTGTATTCGGTCTTCTAGATTAGTTGAGGCGGAATGATGGGATACGGGTGATTGTGGATAGTGTCAGTCCCATTTATACCTATTAGATCTCTTAGATGGACGAGAGAGAGGTTAGCGAAGATATGTTGATCGGTGTAAGGCGCATGGGGTCCCGGTGTCGTCATTTCGGACCGCGATCTGATTCACCTCGAGATTACGGAGGGGTTTCGGGAGGCGTTAGGGACTTCGAGTGGGTTGAGTACATCTTTCCGTCCACAGGACGGGGCGAGCAGTAGAGAGAACAATCTAGACTTTGGAGGATAATAGCCGAGCTTGTGTTACAGTTTCAGAGTTGGGATGATGAGTTGCCTAGATGGAGTTCGCATTATAACAACGGTTTCATGCTAGTATCGAGATGGCACCGTTTGGCGTTGGCATGGGCGGAAGTGTGAACTTTCCGGTCTGTTGGAGCGGCGTGGGAGAAGAGAGAGCAAGTTTATGGTTCAGAGTTAGTTGAGAGTTGATTGGAGAGGATCAAATTTGATAAATACGAGGATAGCGCGTACATACAGAAATACGTCGTAGCGAGGTAGAAACGTCTGCTTGAAGTTGGAGATCGTGTGTTCTTGAGGATATCGCCATGGAAGAGAATGTGCGGGGTTTTTGGGAGGGAAAGGGAAGTTGAGTCCCGTTATATTGGACCGTTTGAGTCTTGGCGAGTGGGACTGTAGACTACCGTTTAAGCGTTGCCTCACGGAGTTGGATAAAATTTACAATGTATTTACAATAGCCGTGCACGAGGAAGTATATTCGGATCGATCGCATATTCTTAGCTCGGTACCGGTGGAGCTTGAGGAAGATCTCACTTTTGAGGAGAAACCAGTGAGGATTCTTGATCGGAGGGAAAAGGTATTGAGGAACAAAGTGGTGGCTTTGGTGAAAGTGTTGTGGAGGAATCAGCGCGTAGAGGAGGCGACATGGAGCGAGGATCATGCTCGAGGGAGCCGTTACCCATGACTTTTCACATAGGGGGGTAAGTTGTTTTGTTCTATGTATTCTATGACTTTGTGTTGTTTCGTGGAGTGCTACAAGTGGTTGTTGAGTTACTTGAAATTTAGAGTGAAATTTTTATTAGGTGGGTAGGCGTAATAACCGTTTCGTATGAGCGTTATTGTAATATTATTTGATGTTAGAAATTAAATTTATATTTAGGCAGTTCTTGGATATTTTGCACGGACTCCATGCCATTTCATACTTATCCAAGTGAGTCCTTATCATCATCTTCTTTTTCCCTAAAGCTTGGCCGAGCTCACTTCTCTATTTTTCCACTTGAAAATTTTCTTCATTTCTTAAATAAATCTTATGAGCTTGGTCTAAAACTTCTGTAGAGTTTCACGAGTCATCCTTCGTTTTAAAAGGTAAGAAAGTTCGAATCTTTTGGAGTATTTCTTGAGTACAGGATGATGACTTTTGATAGTGAGTTGACTTTGAGCTTTTGATATTTATAATGTTATAGAATCACCATCTGAGCTTAGATTATCGTATAAGCGGTGATAATAGTCGATTTATGGGGTTGAAATATGTTGAGGATTATAGTTGACTTTTGTTGACTTTTTCTAAATGGTTTTAAAATGGTAGAAGTGTACTCTTGGACTTTTATTAGGGTTGTTTCGAGGTGTAGGTTGTGATTTTTAGGTGATTAGAGAATGTTCGGATATGAGTTTTTGTAAAGTTGATAGTTAATTGGGTTTTGAGATTAAAGATGGTTAAATGTGATGATTAGTTGTTAATGTCGGAGCGTTAGGGCTTTTGAAACTAGTAAGTGGAATTTGATCATTTAAAGCTGGAGATTCTTGGGACTTAAGTTAGAATACGGCTATAATAGATTTTCCGTTGGGTTATTTTGGAAGTATAAATATGAGATTAAATATATAGTAGAATGTGATATTACTAGTTGTATATTATAAGTAATAATTACTTTTGAATGTTTGTTTAGCGTTGATCGTGGGAAAAGGTCCGTCGTTGTGATTAGGAGTTTTTATATAGGCAGCGATGTGAGTATCTATCTCGCGGGTGTTGATTAACTGTTGATTACGGATATGTGTATGTGTATATATGCGGAATTTTGTGTTGGTCTATATGTTTAATATAACGTTGTGGGTTGAGTGGATTAGGTTGTGTGCGTGGTCTCGTGAGGTGTTATAGGTGTTTTGAGGTGATGTTGAGTCGTATTAGGAAGAGTTGTATATGAGTTGATGTTGTTTGTTGAGTTGTATTGGGTATATTTAGCCGTGCCGTTACGATTCAGTGATTTGCTTCGTACCTCGTTACGATTCGGTGATAGCTTATGTCGACGGGCATAAGTTTCTCCCTACAGGTTGAGGTTGATTATATGCGCATTAGTTGTAGAAATCCGGACTTATATTGAGTTGTAGGGTTGTTGAGTTGTGAGTTGTTGAGTTGATAGAGTGGTTTGAGTTCTAGTATCGTTAGTGGATTTGAGTTGTAGTATTGTTGAGTTGTTAGTCGATACTATCGTTGAGTATATTGTGTTCTTTGAGTTGGTTAGTTGTTGAGATTTGTGATAACCAAGTCGTTGTCATTTGAAGAGAGTAAAATTGATTGATTGTTGCGTGTTATTCTGCGGTCTTTCTTGAATTATACGTATGTGCGATGATTGTCATCATCTTAAGTACTTAAATAGCGAATTTATGAACATCATTAAAAGATAAGCTAAGTGATAATGACTTTATATTAAGATCTTAAGTTGAATAATATTATGTACCCGACATACATCGTATCTGATATATTACTTTGGTATTGCATGATGAGGTTAATTTCATTCTTGAGATTTATATTCACTAGGCAAACACGCCTATTATTTATGGCGCTTGATTTCATTGCTAGGTTGACAGGTGGTGTTGTTTCGTCTTCGGGCTTCTTCGGGTATTTGTGTTGTAGAGCTTAGGTAAGCGGCGGGTGGCAATTGATCTTCATAATCTCTTTATTTTGTTGGATTGTAGTTGTCGTCTGTATAGTTGTTATTTTGAGATACTTATTGTTGTAGGTTGATACATTGGTACTCTGGAGTTATTTTGTTATGACATGATCGTAGAGTTAATAAAATATAACAAATTCCATGATAAATAGCGATTAATAAATACCAAAATATAAAAATTAGGGATAGGGTCAACATGTGTGCATGGACTTGCTAGTGTGGAACACGTGTTGCGTTGGGATGCCATCCCGATGGAATAGTATAAGTTATTTGTTGAGCTGGAACTTACATATTCATTCTGAATTCTGATTCAATATATTTAGTGCAGCAAAGGTGATTTCAATGTAAAGGCGATGGGCGTAGGCGTAAGAGGTTACTAATATATATTCTAAGTTGAACTTTAGTAACGCCAAAAGTTATGATGATGATAATTATGTGATTGGTCATTTGCTTTCGCATAGCTTAAGTCGAATGTGATGTAGTCTTTGCGTCGGTTTATGTTATGTGGGTTCTTGATATACTTTGTGTGTTTAGTGGGATTGTAAACACGAGTATGATTGTTCTATTATTTGTTTATAGAATATTATATGACATATAGACTAAGTTGTTCTGTTTTATGTATTTTCTGTTGTAGTCCGTTATAAGTCTCTTTTCCCGCATGATGTTTTTCATTACGACCCAAGTTATGCAGCTAAATAACTCAAACTTTATTGAAATGTCAAACGTTTGAGGATAGTGCTTGTTTACGAGCACATTGAATTCAGATATGTTTGGAGCGTGACTTCGATACGATGAGCATTTGATGCATTCCGTAGAAGTCAAGTGCCTTATGTTGTCCACTATGGAGCATCATCTCAGGGTTAAGAATCAGAATGTCAGATTATGATCTGATTTATGCTCATCTGAGACTCTCCTTCGTGAAAATGTTGAAAAGGGTTAAGAGAAAAATGTTGCACACCTAGCGTGAATGTCGAGAAGAGAATCATGTTCTCGAGATAATGAGATTGACGAGGATTGCTCTGCTGCAGATTCCAATCATGATTACTTACTGTGGTATCGATTTCATTATTAGATGCGATGGATTAGGAATGAAGGAAGCTTTGGAGCGACTTGGGTGAATGATCTCAGGATAATGAAGTTCCACAGTTCCGCTATAGTTTGGTTACAAGCTGAGGTAATGAACAAGGGAAGTAGAAGCGGATAGATGATAAGGATGATAAGTAACCACTTTGGTTATCGGAAGAAATATACCCGATAGGACTTTCCATCGCGTAGGCGTGATTTGATTACATATACACTTTGAGAGGTACCGTCATGTTATGACTTCTACGATACTTCACTTTATTATACATTAATCTTTGTTGGCGTTTGAGTAGTGCCCACATTTATGAAAGTAATGCGGGCGATCGAATAAAGATAAACGAGATGGAGTGAACTGGATAAAGGATGTGTTGAGCATCGGAGCTAGGAAGACTTAATTTATAGTTTAGCAGACAAATGTTTTTAACATATTATCGAGCTAACCGTGCTTCGATTAGAATCTTCTTTGTTATTTATGTTTTGAACATGAATGATTTTTATGTTTTAAGATTAATTCAAGTTAATTGACTATTAATCTTTACATGAAAATTGCAAACGATATTAAATCTTCATTATGTTAGTTTGACCAACATAAATATCATAACATGTATGCTCATGAGATTCAAATAAAGTGACTTGAAATTTAAAATCTCCTAAGGCAATATGAATTATAAAAATATAATCACATAAATGAAAGATCATAAAGATGGAATCTTTGGAATCATATATTTTGAATATATATGATTAAATGTGAATAATACTTAGAATTCATAATGGGGCTAATCATTCATTAAAATTAAGTGTTTAGAGCAAATTATTTATTAAAGTCATAAATAAGATTTATGAGATCAATAAATAATTCTCTCCTCATTACTAGTACAGTTAGTAGAATACAAATATATGTGTTTACTAATTTAATGTTGTATTTTAGAAATACAATGAGAACATTTGAATAGTTCAAATGAGCAGTTGGCGACACTTAATGTTCTTTAATGTGTTAAAGAAATGCGTTACTAGAATGAGCTAGATTCGTATAATAATATGAATGTATAGTTATCCCGTCGACATCAAGAAAAATCACATAAAGATGTTCGAAAATAGTCGAGTTCAAGAATCTTATAAAACTTTCACCTGAAGTTGACCGGTTTCAAATTATAAACCGTGAGTCGAACTTGTTGTTACTGATAGTAATCCTAATAAAGATGATGCTTTTTAGAGGATGCAACCATGAACAACAAAGATGATGATTAAGTTGTAATATCGAAATAACTTTAATATTTCAAATATAGATTTGAATATTAACATATTTGTTGGAAATCAATGAAAATTGATTCCACTTTTATTATGCCCATTCGCGACGATTGTGTGTCAATTCAATTGCAGGTTGGTTAAAATGTGATTCTTGGAACTTAGTGTTTACCTTAGTAATTCTATATTACTAGTATGGGTTCGTGATAATTTAAGGGGTTATAGTGATTGCTATATCTTATTAAATTAATAGTTATAATAATAGTAATTGAGTCGATTATTATTGATATACAACTTACTATTATACGAGCACAGAAGGTCACACACATCGGTGATATTCGAATTATTTCATGCATGAAACTAAGCGAGACTTAGAATTGAAGATGTATCTCTACGGCATATATATATTTGTCAAATGTATATTGATGAACATCAATTGGTTAAACTGCCAGTTTAATCAATTAAGCAATTGAAATTGATGAATAACTTGATAGATTGTCGATAGTGACTTCGTTAGTATTTGAATTGACTTGTCAGGATTAATTAAAATGGAATAACTTCACTAATAACTCATTATTTGATTAGGAGCCATGCTTGGTCCAATTAAGTTATGAGTTAAACTAATTTCTTAATGAGTTGTAGCAGGTGGAATTAGGCATTTGGTATATAAAGAAAGAGGCGAGGGTTTTTCATTTCATGAATGAAAAACCTCTTTACTCACTCCTTTAACCGCCCATCACAGAATTTGGAGAGAATTTCTCTTCCATTTGTTCTTTCGCAACTCTAGCAAGTTCAACTTTCAATTCCCCTCTGGTGTGTATAATCTAGAGGACATTGTTTGTTGGACAAGCGGTGGAGAGGTTTTTCAAGGGGCATTCAGAAACGTGAGTTAGTTTCATTTTGTCTTCAACTACTTGATGTAAGAACTCTTTTATTCATATTGTAATTTATGTGTTTTAGATTAATATACATTATTTTGAGGATCGGAATGTATGAATTTGGTGTTTTATCACGAGTAAAAATTCATACTAGATTCTAACATTATTTACTCCCGAAAGATAGCAGTTTATCAAGAAATAAATAACTATAACTATATACATAGATGATTAATTAAATGGAAATGTCTAAGTCAAGGTGATTTACTTGTATTAAAAATTCTTATTATTCATAAATATTTTTAGAACATCCGGATCTATTGGTTGAAATAACCTACATCATGCGTTAATGGATAGATTCTTGTATAGAAAAGAAGGCCGGTGGGAGGCTACCAGTACAGAAATAGTATGTAAAAGACATTCCTAATATGTAGAGAATAACACAACCGGCTCGGAAATCGGGTTGTGTATGAGTTTCCATAAAAATATCGGGGGAGATGCTCGTAATCTTTCTAAGTTTCATAGAGATGAAATTAATTGAACTTAACAAGTTGAGTTATCCTTATAGTGATAAGACATTTAATCGAGATCCAATTGAATACTGAAATCTTTTCATGGTATACAACAACCTCCAACGTCCTTATAGTTGTATAGTGAAATAAGCGTAATGAAAATGGATTATATTTATCAATTGTCCAAACTAATAAGCGATCTTGATCTGGAGTTGGGCTAAAAGATGAAATAATAAAAAAAGTTGCGAGAACAACTTGTTCGAAGAATAAGTACAACCTGACAAATGACTACGTAACATAGAAGCGAGTACAATTATAACATGAAGTTGTGAATAAGAAGCAAGTCGAATAGCAACGATGAGAGTGGCTTGAAAGTTAAATAAATTGGTGTTACGATAAAGATGGTTATCTACAATAGGCTTTACGAAGCTAGAAAATCGAATCTAGATTTGTTGATCGAACAAGTACTCAGTGATACTTCGTTGATAAGTTGAATATAGAAGTATGCGTGTACATAAGTTAAGGCGTCAAAGAAACAACATTTTGACTAGATACCGGTTAAATGAAACCCGCAGCCTTATAAGTATACCAGAAGAATTAATGTTCTTACTGCCGATGTTTAAGTGGTTCTAGATTTGGTAAGAACTAATGTTTGTCTAAATGTCAAAAATATTGAAGAGCCATTGTGTGACAATGTTTTTGAATCCGAGCTTCAGATCAAATCACACATTATTATGGATAATGAGAGTGTGCAAAATAAACACACCACGTTACTATAAGTAACAAATCTTTGATTCATTTGGCGGTCTATGTTGATGCAGAGGACTTTGGATATGTAGTCCAAACAGAAAACCTCTAATAAGCTAAAGAGAACAATCGGATTGCCTTGTCTATAGTTAGGTGTTCAACGTCGAATCGAACACCAAGCTTGACTAATATGTGTTTGATTGTGTTGATCAATTTTCTTGGATCAAAAGGGAGTAGGGTACTGTCGTCGTATAGGTGTACGGCGTTGGAATAGTTTCGAAGCCATAATCTTGGACCATGACAAGCCAGGTGAGAACTTAGAAGATAGGAATATATGTGTCCTAAGTAAGTCTCCACAGGCTTATGTTGAGTGGCGATTCTTAGATCAGTGACGGGATTTCATAGGTCTTGGAGTAATACACTTTGACTTTGTGTCAGCGTCTCTGTAACCGGAGGATCATGCGGCATGAGTTAGGTATATTACAAAGTATAAATGGCCTTAAGATGCAATAGGAGTTCATACAACCGGATATCTCGGTAGATCTCTATAATCTTAGGAGCTAAAGGGTGATTAGGTGCGCTATGAGCCGGATATCGCCAATAACTTGTCTATTACAAAGAAGCTAGCGGGTGCGAGAGTTTGGTGACCTGTCTTATCAAGGTTGATAGGCTGAAATCGGCTTTATCGAAGGAATCGTTGATGAGGTATCTTAAATCGTTGATATTATATCATAAATTATCCAAGCGCAAGTGAAGTGTTGGAAATGAGATAATCGATACCGTAAAAAGTAATACGATTGAGCAATTAGTTGCTGACAGATTTAAACATTGAACTTATAGGATTCGTTGTATAGTTATTGTTGAATGATTAATATTTTGGAATTAATTAGTATCGACATTAGGGGTTCTGACGACTTCTTGAGACCATTCGTAATTTATATATTAATGTAATAGTGTATTATTTAATATGTGCGTCGATCCGTCTAAGCACGTCACACAATGATAAATCGAACTAATAATAATGTATTATAACCTAAGGAGATTTTTGAGGTAATTGTCGATTTACCAGTTTAGTCCTAAAAAAGCGATATTATATATACATATATGTCATTTATTTTTTTTTTTTAGAAATATTTTCCTAATAATGGTAATCCTCTTTTCAAGTTGAAACTTAGACGCTTAACTTTTTAGGTGCGTGAAATGCGTTCATTGTCACATTGAAGGTCATGTGCCCGATGGACTACATGGATATAATAATAATAATAATAATAATAATAACAATAATAATAAGTATAATATGTGTAATAATAAAAATAAAAATAATTATATTAATAATTATTATTATTATTATATTAATAATAATAATTATTATAATAATAAGAATTAATAATAACAATAAGAATAATAATGATAATTAATGATAATAATAACGATAATAATTGTAATAATTAATAATAAAAGTGTATATTTAAGTTTTAAGTTATTCAACTTTTCGGTTTCGATTTTTCGATTTCGGATTTAGCAAAGTAGCTTAATTACTGCTAGTAAAATATGCGTGCGTTGCGCGTAACTATTTTTCTTCAAACATTCAAATTGAGATAATAAATAAAGTGATTAGCTATTTACGTAAATTTATAAATTATGCTTTTGATTTATATTATAATTCATTTTGTTCATAGTTATGATCCATAATTTTTTAATAATAGGTTTAAATTTTTTTGTTCTCATCTTCTCTTCGTTTTTCAAGGTTTTAATATAAAAATGCTAGCGTTATGTAATTTTATTTATTGTTAGAAAATATCGGTTTTCTCTTTTCATAAAAAGTGTACATGTTATTTTATTTATTGTTAGAAAATATCATTTTCTCGATTGATTAGTTGTATAAATTATTCATAGTTCTACTATTCGATTTTATTTATGTATTCATTTTAACAGAATTTTAGTATGGCTGAATCAATAATGTTTGCACAAAACTAAATAATATGAAGACTTTTTTTTATGAAATTCTCTCGGTTTAACCACAAAACAACCAAAAGGCTACGTTAGATGTCACTTGTTGGATTTTACGGATTAAAATAGCAAATTACAAAAATCCGTAAGCAGAGATACTCTGAATAATTTAACAACAATAATATACACATGTGTACCTTTCTTCAGGATTTGCGTAGAAATAAATTTGAGGTGACTCTGAACAAGCAACATAGATTGTCTCTAGAATAGTCAGCATACTGACATGTAGAAAGAACCCAGCAAGAGTAGGCTTTATTAGAGCTCTTTAAAATAAAGTATAGACAAGGTTGGGTAAAAATCTAATGAGATTTTTTCTCGCCTAGTCGCCTAAATGAAGAAAGGGAGATAGAGAATTCAGCGTCAAAGTTAAGAAGGGTGGTGAAAGTTAACCCCGTCTCGAAAGTGCCATTTATATGGGGCTGAAAATCTACAGTTTTAAAGAACTTCCGAGATGTGGTGAAACTCTTCCACCTCCTTAAAAGAGAGAATATTCTAGAATATTAGAGTTTGAGGCACAAACGTCTCATTTTCTCCTCTTAGTCGATCAAGTAGGTTCTAGAACCTTCATGCTGATATAAAATCGAGGCATGCTTATGTGGAGAAGAGAATATTCTAGAACGCTTCCCATGCTATTTTAATTATTTGGGTGAAATTCCAACGATTGGAATGTTGCTGATATAAATACGGTTCCATTTTAAATCCAGTTATAATTAAATTATAGTTCGATTTAGTTGTTGTTGTGACCTTTTAGGCTCGTTCGACAATAGCAATATATTAATTTATGTTTAACGAACATCTTATTAATATATAGATTAACAAGCGAGGCACCAGTAAGCCATAAAGTAACCCACAATATCAATCGGTTACCTAATATATTAATTGTTCAACAATTAACATATATACGAACTTATTATTATTTATATGTAATAATCGGTTGTTGATCTAATTGTTGATGGACATATATTTATGAGATATAACATCTCATATTTCCTAGCAACTCTACTTGCCGCGGGCGGTTATTTGTAAGCGATTGCTTACTAATCGATTAAATACAACGATCCCTCGTATCACGTTCCAGCAGTCAAGCTATGGTAATGATGCGTCACATTACACATCATATATTAATATATATGTAATGATCATAATTTAAAACAAATGATATATTTTATTGAATTTGAGCTTAAAATTAATCATTGTCTGTCATTTATACCGTATAAAGAAAAACTAGCTCAGCCCCAAGACTAAGACATTTCGAAGCATGTTCTTCAAGACCCGGTACTATAAATGTCTCCGTGCTTTGCTTTGAGGAATAGTGGTTTGGTTTATAAGGATGCCTTTCACGATTATCGTCGGTCAAAACCTTACATATCCCCAATATCTCACTTTATGGGTTATTTTCGAATCGAGATGATACTTCTTGCGTACATGCTTGGATCTCGATGTGATCTTGGTTCACTTAGCTTATTTGTGCTCAGTGTTGTACAATATAACTCCACTTGGACGCTGATGCAGAGTATTACTCAAGTTCACTGCAAATTTCTTGATCGATAAGCTTCGCCGTAGCTTGAAGGCTGCCCGATGTACTTTCGGTACATTTGTTAGTCGGCTACGGCACCTTGCTCTTGCACTAAAACAACTGCGCCGCGTTCATCTGAGAATAGATAACGAATTAAGATGCGACTATCGTCTCTATCGGTTTAGCCCAGCGTCGGTGTAACCTACATCGATATCTTCATTATCCCATCATTATCTGAGGAACATATCTTTAGTCATACGTAAGTACTTTGTTATAGCCTTCATTGAGTCGAGAAATTTCACGGGGACGTGATTGGTAACGAGCTTTGTTTGTAATAACCATACGTTACAAAAAATTTAAAATTTTCGATTAGGTGGTGGGACCGGAGATAGTATAAATAATTTCGATGATAATATTATTTAAGTAAATTATTTGGGCAATTACATTTATAATTTAGTAGTAATAGCCGGGGACAATTAGGAGTTAAGTTAGATGGATTCGATCGTTGATAACTTCGATTGTGAGTATCGAGATTTGACCACATGTTGGGATGATTAGGGGTTAGGTATTCTCGCCGCGCGAGGATATGTGGCCTTATTGGCCTTATACTACGGTATAAAACGGTATGACTCTTTTGATCAACTTTCTTTGTGTGCATTGTCGGTGTGGCCTATCTTCTGGTATAGGCTTTTAGCGGTTTTGGCCTTATCTTCTGTTATAAGAGCGGTATAGTCTTTGCCAGATACTTCTTTGTGTGCATTATCGATTATTATTTTATCTTACGGTATAAAATTTGTGTGGTTTGGCCTTATACTTTGGTATAAGAGCGGTGTTTATTAGCGGTTGATCCATTCCGAAGGTAGGCAGTTGAGTATATGCGCGTTGAGGTTGGTATATTTGTGGAGATAACCAGGGGCAGAAGGTGATAACTAGAGTTATAGTGGTGTTGAGTCTCACATGATTTTTATTAGGGTGTTTGTGTGCCTTGTGAGACCTTCTATATCTTGACATGTTATGCACGAGACCTTCTTGAATATTATTGTATGAGCTTTATTAGGTATATATATATATATACACGTAATTTATTAAATGTTGGGCTATTATAATATTGTTTGTCTCGTTACGTATGGTAAGTTATTTGTATTAAGTGTTCTAAGGCTTGACTACGCCCCACTTTTTAGCTTTGGGCGTCATTTCATTTGTGCGGGGTTGACGAGCTAGTTGAGCAATTTGTTCTGCGAGAGTTTGTTCAGTGGCTAGGTGGCCCTTGCGGGTGGTGAGGGTCCTCGCGGTCTCATTTGATGTGTTGTCAACCGATTTTGATTGTTGTATTTTCCTTTTCAACTTTAACTTGTCGGCGTTTGTCATTTGTGATACGAGATCTGAGTACTCATAACTTTTATAGCACTTTTGCCGAAATTGCATTTATTTGGGATATATTGTATATG